>VYZR01094322.1:0-14590 GCA_013400675.1 Oxylabes madagascariensis
GTTGTTTGGTGAACAACAGCGATGCCCCACCCCAAAACAGAACTGCAGGGCAGCCCCACTCCCCCTCCCAGCCTCCCCCCTCCTCAGGGAGTGCTGTCCCACGGGCTCCATCAGCCACAACCTTGGGGGACCCTCAGCAGAGCATCCACCCCAATGCCAGGGCTGCCAGGGCAGGGCACACTGCTTTTTTCTCCCCCCGTCACGACTGCCTGTTTCTCTGGACAGCAAAAATGAGTTTAAATCACTGCAAGCTGCAAAGAGCCTGGACTACTCTACCCCACTCCCCAGGCAAGCGTTTTACCACCAGGTTGTATTTTCTACAAATAGATCCCGTACATTACACTCAACACGGAGCACAGCAATCCCTCTTCAAGCCCTGGTGAGAGCAGCAGTGCTGGAGACTTGGTCTAGGACACAAATTAGTCCCATATAACTTTCCATGCTGAAGGGGTCACTGGCTGCCTGCGTCTGCGCCGGGCAGTTCTGGCTCAGGAAGTGACAAGGCTTTTGGTTCAGGGATGCAGAACATGGCTGGTTTTTTGTTTGCCTCTGTGGCTTTCCCACTGCTCACAGAAGAAAGCCTTTATCCCTCAGTAAATGCAGAGCTGAGCTAATACATTGTCAAGGATTCATTGCAAAAAGACAGTTTGCTTCTCAAGATAGCGCTAAAGGTTTCCAAGTGTAAGAGCCTGCAACAAAATGTAAAACATTTTAAATAGAATGCAGCAAATAACCATGGACTTTCCATAACAATCATCACTTAGTGAATGTATAAATAGAATAAAAGCAATATTGAAGCAAATAAATGACCTCTGACACAAAGAACGAACTGCATTTCATATTACTTTACTTAACTGCCCCCTCCTTCCCCCACCAAACAGAAGCTTTATTGACAAAATGTGCTCTGGTGATTTAGTCTGTAGACTTAAAGAATGTGCAACTCTGGGAAAAACTGAATTATGGATTCCATTTGTCAGATGAGGAATGGCATGTAATAACTTAATGAACTAGAAGCTTATTAGTTGTAAAAGAGAGAAGGCGTTGTCTATCAATCTTTTATTTTTTTTAACTCAGAAATGTTCAGGTGGGTAAGCATCAAATCCATTTCACATTTATTATCTCATGAATACCAATATGCGCTAGAATCTCAACAAGCTACAAAAATATATCTCAGCCTCTAGTTTAATGTGCATTTTATTAGTCAGTTTTGGAGGCTCTATTTGAAACCCAAGTCATTAGAATACGTGCTCACATATTTGGCCAGCAAAAATTTCACTTGCACACAAGAGCTACCCTGAATTCATCAAAACTGTGGAGTGAAAGAAATTCAAACACAGGGACAGTGACAACTGTGTTTCAACAGCTGTTTATTGCCCTATGGACAGATAAATACAAAAGGACAGTAAGGACTTTAACAAGAAACTTGTAGAGAAACCAGCCTGGTATAAGATGGAAGAACTTAATCCTTGGCTGTTAAAGAAGGTTCCTCCACTTTGTAAAGTGCACAAATTTACCTCATCTACACTTTCCTGTGGACCTATTTATTCTGCACAATTGAGTGACATTTGGATCGTGATATGTATGTGTGAATATGCACAAAAATTACAACAATTATGTAGTTTAAAATACATTAGATGCTTCTCCCAGTCTTAGCTGATATTATGTCTTAAAAATGCGCTGTAACAAATAGGAATCAGCCCTAAATAAATACACAAAACACACGTGCAAGTAACAAAAAATGGCAGAAAGCAGGAAATTCCAAGTTCAAGCCAATGCACACAGAGGTATATGTAGAACAAAGCAGTCAGGTTCTAATCTATTAGCCCCAATATTTCATGTGCTGCAGAGATCCCTGGGTAATTGCAATTTTAACCCTGCGCAAGATCGATCTGTTTGCTTTGATTTTCTTCTCCAGAAATAAAAATAAGCAAGGAAAGAAAATCTGCATTAATTTATGCCTTTAGCAGGCTCCCGTGGGTGGGTTTTTTTTTTTTTTTTAGTTTATTGGTTTGTTGGGGTTTTTTCCTGCGTCCAGTCCAGCAGCAGATGTTTTACACACACCAGGCTGTTTGGAAGAACAGTCACAGCCATTTCACTCAATCAGGTAATAGCGCACTATTGACATATCAGACCAATTTAATACATTTGTTTTCTTTATCCATTTACGTTTCATCTCAAAGGTCTCCGGTACAATGGGATTTTGAACCATTTTGTGCCGAGCACAATCGAAGGGCCAGTAATCCAATAATTTGATTTTCTTGCTGGAGAGAAGAGAGGAAAAGCCATCTTTCTCTTGCTTCAGCCCTGAGCTGCAGGCCTGCATTAGGCTTTGAGTTTCCTGTGTAAAACACACCCCAAGGGCAACACGAGGCCACTTAAACACGGCTTGGAGGGCATCACTGGAACATGGCTGTGGCACTGCTGGCTCTCTGCCCAGGAGTAAATTCCAACCACTAGCATCAAACACTCATCCTGAAGCTCTCAAATGGAAATTAAATGCCATCTATCAAATGAATAAACAATAATAAAGTAGCTCAAGTAAATTAAAAAAAATAAATTGAAGTCATTTATACTGTGGATCATCTGTTCTGGGTTGCTGTTCCAGACTGTTCGCCTCAGATCATCTTTCAGCTTTTTTTTTTTCACTGTTGGGTTTTTGTACTTGATGCCCAAATTGAATTCATTCATGCTCCATGCTACTCTTTTCTAAAAAATAGTTTTAAATAATGCTTGCTTTTCCTATGTAAATAATTTTGTTTCCTTCTGCTAGTCATAGGTTGAGTCTACATGAGTTGTGTCTAAACAGGAATACAAACAACAATTAAACATGCAGAAATGTACCTTTAGATATCTCAGCTGGAACTGCGCATCTGGTTTAGGGAGTGAAGGAAAATTTCAGCAGGCTTCAGAATTTGGAAAGCTGTGAATTTAAAGTGAATTCACCCTTTAAAAGTGCTCAGAGGAAAAGCAAACAGTAGTTTGGGAAGGATCTTTAACAGGGAAATTTTCAATAAGCAGAATGTAATTACCTAACTGAAATTTTTGCTACGGTGTCCTGGCTAAAACTTCACTTTTTGTGAAAAACAAGGGAAAAAAAAAACAACTCTGAGAAACGATTATGCTTTGTCTGAATCACAGCTATTAGAGCAATAAATCCAGCCTTGTGCTGAGATGGAACAGTATTGCAAAGGAGAGCAAAGGGAAATATCTCACTTACTGCATATTAGTCTCACTTCCCAAAACAAGTTGACTCTTCCCAGGAACTTTTTTCCCAAAATTTCCTTAGGGTATGAAATAATTGGCTATTAACCAGTGTGTTCTTGACCCAAAGAATGGAGCAGAAAACATGCAAGACTTGTCTGGATTACTAGAAGAAAGAAAAGAGAAATTAGAGTAGATTCACACTGCCTGAGCCCGTGGCTCTCCTCATTTTGCTCGTCGGGACCGGAGGCTTTTACCTGCATTTATAGTGGAGCAAAAGACCTGAGGAAAAGAGCAGGCAGGGAAGAGGGGAAGGGAAACTAGAACAGCACAACCTTCTCCCTTTTCAGATTTATTTTCCCCTGCCTGCTTGGCCTGCATTTACTGCGGGGCTGTGAAAGAGGAAGGCTGCCAGCTCCATAGCATCATATTGCCCAAAGCATAAAGGGCAGCCTGTCTCTACCCGAGGCAGCAGAGAACTTATGAAAAACTAACAGGAATGAATCCAGCAAAATCTTACTTATCACAAATCCTGTGCACGGCCCTCCGAACAAGTGATAGCTCCCTTTCTTTTCCCCTTGTACACGGGATCACCTGTGATCCAGCAAAGCCTCCGAGGTCCCCCGGGTGCTGCCCCGCGGGAGGAGCGGCCGAGGACGCGGCACGTGGGGACAGTTCCCATGGCCTGCAAGGATGAAAAACAAGTTGTTAGTATGCACCAGGCAGAGCCAAGGGCTGAGCCTGCTGCTAATGAGGGCTGCACTGAGGGCTCAGGTCGCGGTTCTGCTCAATCCTGTGCTCCTGGTACACCTGGAAACGCCACACCGACAGGGGCTCGCACACAGAGTGCAGGACAGCAGAACCAAAGAGCTGGGGCTGTGTCTGAGCCTCTGAGTGCAGCTGGGATGGACAGGACACACAGAGGGACACCATAAAAGTTCAGAAGACTCTTTATCACGGCCACATGCTGTGCTCTATACAGTTTCTACAAATGTCTTATCGTGGTGGAAAGATTCCACAGCAATCAGAAAGTCCTATGGTGTATTCCAGGGATGTGGGACCATTTCTGGAGAATTTGAGGGAGGAATGTCAATATATGAATGTTAATATAAATTAGGACACTTAATTTTCTTCAAACCCTATGTCCAACTGTTCAGATTCCCTGACTGCCGCAGGATCTTGCCTCACAACCCTCTTACACACACCTACATAACGCCAGTGCTCTGCCTATTCTGTATTTCAGTAACTTAAATACACGACAAATTCTCTCATGCTGCAAATTTATCTTCGTTGAGCTATCTTTTGATCTCGGGCATTAACTCTGATCAGCGCTAAGGCAGAGACAGTCTATCCAATTAGCAGGTGACAGCCTCAGAAGCTCAGGACACAGCACCTCTGCTGCTCTGCCTTCCAGGAGATTTGACCTCAACAAACACGTTAGATGAACCCAGCCACAGTATTTGTCTGCCTACCTCAGCTGCTCTGCTCAGATGGCATTTTCCAGTTAGCAAGGTGAAATACTGCTTTCAGGAGGTGCCAGGAAAGGATGGCTTCAGATCCAGAACTTGCTAAGGTCTGTTAATGCAGCTTTCTTCTGACTCTAAGCTATCACATAAAGCATCTTGACTTTCTTTGCACAAAAGCAACTCATTATCAGACATTCCCTTGTATGGAAATCTAACAACAACCAACCGACTTGTTTTCCAACATCAACTGCAACAAATTTTCTTTCAAAAGAGGTTGGGTTTGTGCTTTCGTGTTCTGCTACCCATGCCATCAAGGAAACTTTCACTGGGTGTTACACTTGGAGCAATGATCACTGTGTTTTGTGTTTTCCCCTGCTCAGAGCAAGGGGCTTCCGAGCCATTGTCAAGGTTCCTGAGCATGGATACCAAATGTAGTTCTGTGGAACTGAAGGCAGGAAAGAACTGCACCTACACGCTGAGTCGTGCTGGAAAAGAAGGAACTTTATTTACATCTTTGACATTTGATAGAATTCCAAAGGTGACAGTGGATTGGAGGGTGAAGCTGCCACCCCTCCAACACACTGGTCAGACCAACAGTCTGTCAGCTCTCTCCTCCTCCATGAAAATATGAAAACAAACCATTTGTTGATACTTAAAGTGTGGGAAACTCCTGGTACATAAAGAAAATAATTTTTTCAGAAGGCTGAACCGGACAACATAGTTCTGCACTGAATGTCAAAAAAACCCAGCACTTGGTTTTTGTCAGCAATTCCAAAGCCACAGGGGGAGAACCTATGACTCAGCTCCCGTTAAAATTCACTGTTTAATTGTGAACAATCGTTCCTCCCTGCTTTGCACCTCCAGTTCATCTGTTTGTGTTTTTTTGTATCAAGTGATTCCTGCCTGCTCTGACACTGCACCACCCCAAAACCACGAGAGCAGGAATGCCAAGATTTGAGACTGCTCTTCAAGCTGGCTGAAATCAGTGACTCTCCAGATGCTCTTGGATGTCCGAAGCAGCATCAAATGAGGCTGGATTGAAGAACTCTGAGGTGACAGCAGGTGTGAAATGCCTCGGTGTATTTCATAAGAGTGAAAACACAGCTGGGATGGATGAGTAAAGCTCCAAGATCTAGCAATGGTCCCAAAAATATCTGAAGCTAAGCTTGGCTGTGTAGCTTCATTCATTCAGCACCTCCAGTGGGTCCTTAGTGCTGAACCCAGTGCGTGCTCATGTGAATAGAGATCTGAAACATTAAGAAAAATGCAAGGACCTGTGTTCTTACAGTACCTTCTGCTTGCTTGCCTTTGCCCCCTTGGGAATCACCACACTGTGGCTTTGAGGGTCTGTGACAGGGGAGTTTGTGGGGATCAGTCATGACAGAAGAGTGGGATCTCCAAACCACACTCTAAAACTGGAGTTTACCCCATTTTCATCAGCATTCCCGCAGCACTCCCTCCTCCTGCCCCTTCCAGTCTGACTACTCTTTTTTATTAATATTTTTTGGTGTGACATGGTTGATCAGAAGTCTGCCTTGTCAGTCTCTGTTCATCCTTACTCTTTCCAAGCATTTCACATTCAGTACAACAGATATTAAACCAAGCGCCAGAGCTAAGATGAGAAGAAAGAGATCATAAGAGCAGAAGAAAAGAACCAAGAAGAAAATCCTGCAATCCATGGAGAACATTGCCATTTCGTGACTGAAGCGCGTTGTACAGCAGCAGCAAAAAAGTCACAGAAAACTTCTTTAATCTAACAAGGAGCAAGGAACGTCATTAGAATGAGAAGAGCCACATTATTATGCTGAAATTACGGGGCCTTTCTTGAACGGGCTGAAACCCCCTCCTGCCTGGATTACTGCTCAGGGTTAACAGAACTGAATTTTTACTGAAAATAACTGAGAACCCAGTTATTTCTGTGGGGATGTGGGAGAAAGGGTTGGAAGTGAACTCAACACAAGGAAACCTGGAATGGGGAGGGAGGACTACAAACACAAATTTACTCCCCTGCAAAATCAATTCATCTAAAATTGAGTAAAAGAACAAGATGATATCTCCCTCCTCCCTCCTACAACACATTCCATTCTTCAAGTATATTGACATTGAAGGGTAAGCATGATAAATAGCTCTATTTTCAGAAACAAAAAGAAAGAAGAAAGTTATGAGAGAGCCTCCAGCCAAGAGTTTTCTCCTGCCTCAAACCTTGAATGGTCTTCTACAAGGAGACTGTCTCTGTGGCAGTGTTAGGCAGGCTTTGGGAACCCTCTTTGGGGGCATAAAGGGGATTTTTTTGCTGTTCTTATGATCTCTTTCTTCTCATCTTAACTCTGGTTTTACATCTGTTGTACTGAATGTGAAATGCATGGAAAGAGTAAGAATGAACAGAGACTGACAAGGTAGACTTCTGATCAACAATGTCACACCAATTAACTATTGTTATCATATTGATAAAGAAACATGTTTTCACGCAGCCAAAAGCAACATTCCAAAGGGAGTTGAAAAGGAGAGTATTTACCTTTCTGAATCAACAGTAGGGTCCACAGCAGATTCATAATGGGAACCTGAAAATAAAATTTAAAAAAAAAATTGTTTCTCTAACTTCCACCCCCACCAAAGAATTTTTGAATGGTCATGGCCTAAACTATCTGTTCCTTTGTTTTCTAAACACAGTGTAGCCAACTGAAAGCCAAGTTTGCATTTAGTGCTTAAGCAGTAAATAGTGTTAGCAGTCAGTTAAACAAAATATTAACTGTACAACTCACATTAATATATAGTAATATCTGATGCCTAAATTTTAACAAAATAGTCAAGCACTATGCTCATTTTTTTAAATGAGAATTAGAATCTGTCTATCTGCTTTTAATAAACTCAAAAGGATGTAAAATTTTTCCTGTAAAGAGAAAAGTGTACCTGAATATGCCAACAATAGATGAAGGTAATTAAAAAGTTTTTAAAAAATAGGAGAAAAAATATAGAGAAAACAAATCCAGTTAATTCTTTTCAGGACCTAATTAACCTTAAAAACGGAGTCTCCAGCCTTTCCCATGGATTTCAGTGCAAGGGAGAACGTCCCTTGTTACAAACTGTAGGTCTGATTTAATGGAGTTTTGATTGAGGATAAAGGCAGAGGAGTCAGCCTGTGACACCCTCTCTTTGCACAGAAAAGTGCCCAATTCCAAAGGCAAATGCACGGAGCTCAGCCATCCCAATTAAAGTGTCAGCTGCTATTCAGCACGAGCAAAGATAGCACGAAGAATGCAAAAGAGTCAGCCATTACAGCACATTTACAAAGGCAGCACAGCAATTGGTGTTGGTTAGGGGGCAGAAAAGCAAAACACCTGTTATTTAAACTAACATGTACATATATCTGCACTCACATACATATATCAGAAAACAAAATTGTGTAAAAAGGAATAAACCCACTTTTCTCTCTCTAGGACATTCTCACGAATCTTTGTATGAACACAAGTGGAACTCCAGCTGAAGCCACAACATCTTGATGTTGAAAGGGTGTCTTCTCGTTGCAAGTAAGAAGTGTTAAAAATAAATACTCCAAGACCAATTTTTTTCCACAGGCATCCAACAACTCATCGGGTATGCACAGCACACACACACACCCCTTGACCTTTCGCTGCTGTCAGCCTGCCAAAACCCCTCGTGGCTCCGGAGGAATTTCTGTGCTGGGATCAGGATCCGACTGGGTCATTCCCTGCGGTGGTGCCTGGCACAGATCTCCCACTGCCATCTCTGGAGGCTCTGCCTCAGCGCTCGTGGCACTCTGCTACACTCAGGTTAAATCACCTGAAACTTCCTCGTTCCACAAATGCCTACCACTTGCTGTATTTGTTATCAGAGAGGATGAAAGTGGCAGAGAGAATTCCCTGCCAAAGGTTATCTCCGAGTTCATGGTGTGTGTCCCTCTGCTGCCACGTCCAATAAATCCTTGACACCGTTCCAGGCAGGCTTCCCTGGGACTGGTCCTGTGGGGCCAGCATGAATACCTGCTGCAAAAGGGAGGACAAGCTGGGCTGGCAGCGTGTGGACATTCTAACTCATGGTCAGCCTTCAAATGCTTGTGAAATGATCTTCCAGCCTCAGCTTTGCAGCGCTACTGGAAATTGTTGTTTCCAAGAACTAAAGAGTCACAGCCTGCTGGAACCCTGCAGGCTGAGAATTTCGGGCTTTCTGTTCTAAAAGACACTGACCCACAAGCAAGCACTGCATTTGACCTGCGGCCATGGAACAGGCTCCTGAAATTGAGTGATGGCACTGGAGTTGTGGGTGTGTGGTTTGAATAGAAGTGTGTGATCTCTCAGGGTGAAAAACTTAGGATTTAAGGGTTTAGTACATAGTAAAATATATGGGACGGTATGGAGGATTTAAGGCGTTGTCTAAGTCCTTCTTCTTCTCCTTCTCCTTCTTGGTTTTGGGTGTTTTTTTCTAATTGGTGAAAAGGTCCACATTGCAGACCTTGGGTGGTCAATTATTGGGTCAAAAGTATAAATAATATAGGTGTCACCTCGTTATTGGAGAGTTTATGCTTAAATAGCTTTGCAAAGAGTTAGAAACACCTCCATTTTGTGCTTAGCTAGTTAGAATACTGCAGAACTCATGGTTTGTGAGACTGTAATGTAGATAAAAATTAACAAACACCTGAGTCTGAAGATGAAATATGTCTCTCGTGCATTCAATCTCAGCTCTGGCAAGGCTGAAAGAAGGCAGAACTCCCACAACAGCCCACTGGGCTCAGCAAGAACAAAGCTCACCAAGAGCAGGAGGAATCCCCCAAAGCCCCCTGTGCTGGTTTGAAATGTCCCACAGAAAGGCCAGGGATGCTCTGCTCCTCTCAGCCTCCCTGAAGAGCTCCAGTAGAGGTGCTGGGGCTCACTGAAGGAGTCACTCTGGGGGTTTGGATTACTGTGCTCACATAGAAGGAGCTTCGGCCACTTCTGCCACCCACCTGGATCAAAATTACAGGGGAGACTGCAGTGTAATGTGGGGGTAATTTCTGCCTCCTCTTATCTGGCAGGAAATTCGTTCCTGAAAGCTAACATAAGACATTCATAAAGTTCTTCTTAAGCTCTTGAAGATCCACCTCAATTTCCTCTGCAACAGTTGGTGTGGGATTACAATAAATGAGAATAAACACAACTCATGCTTTTGTAATTGGCGCAGTGATGGACTTTGCGCCCTTTTCAACATTTGTGAAGCCAGATGACTCAGGCTAGCAGCAAGAGGATGCCACCATGAAGCATAATTATTTTATAGCCCCTATTTAATTTTTTGGGAAATCGAAATTTATGGCAATCCCTAAAGCAGATTGATTAAACCCTAAGCGTAAACACACCATGAAACAGAAGTTGTTTTGCTGTCATCCCAAGGAAGCATCTATTTGCAAAGTACATGGCAACATCAAAGAGCTCTCTATTGATTAAACTTTGAAAATAAAATTGCACCACTTATCGTATGCTGTTTGCAAAAATGCCAATCATTATAATACTCACATAAGCATACCGCGTCTTCCCCTCGAACTCGTTAAATTTATTGCTGAGACTCTATCCTGAGCAGCCTACATGTGGAAAAAATATCATTCAGATAACGCATTAACATTTATAACCAGTATTTAAAGCTGTGCATGGTGTCATCTCAAATGATAAGGGTCTTGTCAGCATTTCCAGTATAAGCCTCATTTCAGGGAATGGAAGGAGGGAGGGAGTGGCAACACCGCATTTCAGCAATTTTAAGTGACACCAACAAGAAGCCTGGCATACAAGTTGTCAATCTAATTGTACCCTACCTTTCAGAGATAGGTGCATCTTCTATGCCCACATTCAGTTAAAAAAAAATAGCGAAATTCTCAATACATCATTGTGAGCTACCTGGCAAGTGCTGTCACTCTGCTCGTGCACACAGCATCCCACACGGTTATAATTCTAGATCTGAGCCTTCATATTACAAAAGCTCTTAAGGTATGGAACAAAAATGATATGACCCCCTCCTCACAGTTGTACTTGCACTCTAGAGGGGAAAGAAAGAGATAAGCAAAACAGCTAACAATACAACAATGAGGGCTGGCTCATGACTCAAGTTATCAGATGTTCCTGCGGTATCAAAATACTAACACTGAATACAAATTTTAATAGCAGAAAGGATAAAAAAATAACAACCAAAAATCTTTTTTTGGGGTGAGAAACTCGTAGGTGCAATGCATCTGCCATGAGCCCAATTCTGCTACAGGTGCAGTGCAAGCTGTGATTTGCTGAATGACACCTGTTAGCTGTGGATGTTTAAGTATTCTGCCAAAAGAAAAGATAATTTAGTATTAGTAATAATTTTGTATCAGTACAAAAAAGTTATCAAAAGACAAAAGAAGTTTTCATAAGGCAAGAGAGGCTTCTGAAAGACACATCTCTAAAAAGGAAGGTATTGAAGTTATTATACTTGAGATGATCTGGACCACTGGACATAAGTAAATCTATGCAAAGGAGGGACCTCAGCTCTATAGAATTCTAAGTGCATCAGTAACACCAGCTAGAAACAATAAAACCAAGCACTTCCGTCTGCAAAAGCAACAATATTTCTAATCAGAAAGCTCAAACGCTTACCAGTGTAGTGGTTGTAAAGCAAAAACACTCTGAGCAAATATGTGTGCAAATGGATTTTCCAGATTCCAGGCCACAGTTGATTACCAAGGCTGACTGAGCTATCCTCTTCTCCTCCCAGCTTTACTTGCTGCTCAGGCACACAGCGGACATAAAAATCTCCTGCTGTGCAAAGGACTTTATTGCTTTACAGGGAAAAGACTAATAGATGATAAAAAAGAGGCCACATAAAGGACGGGCGGTTGTTCCAAAACTTCTGTGCTTTGGAAATGCCACAAGGGCTGTGGAATGCATGCACACACTTCAAATCGAGGCCAAAGCTGTTCCACTTCCCATGGAATCTCATGGGCTGGAAAGGCATCACGCAAAGAACAAGGTCCCTGCTGTGTTGGGCACACACTCCTCCACTGACTATTCCATAGATTCAGGTGTCCCCTGTTTCCATCCCCTGGCATTTAGGCTGGAAAGCAGGTTACTAAATATCTTCAGCATCCAGAGCCCAGTGGGTGCAGTAAAGCAGAGGCATTATTCTAACTGATTCCTTCCCTTCCTGTTGTCCTTTCAGTCAGTGTGTGTGCTTGGCATATTTCTGGTGATTTCTGGTGATATTTTGGAATGAATCTATGAAACCAGAGATGGTTCTGAGGACAGCCAGGAAAGCAACTCCAAGGCCAGGTGAGGAGCAATGTTAAAAATTTTGACATCGAGCAGTTTGAAGCACCATCAGAGTTTGTCAATAGCAGAGGACATCCTGGGTATGTCTATTTTCTACCCAAGCACCTCCATCTCACCATAAAACGTCCTACTAGATACTCAAACTTTGTGTGTTTGTAACTCCCCAAGGCAGAAGTCAGCTGGAATCCTGGCCCCATGAAGCCAAAGGGAGATTTGTCTGTGGCTGAAGTCTTGGTCAGGGTTTTATGTATGTTTATATTGTGCTTTGTGCGATAACAACTCAGGCAGCTACTTCAGATGCCAAATAAATGTTGAGGTTTCGGTGGAATTTGAAATACTTTTTAAGTGATTCTCCCCGACAAATTAATGCAGCCACCATTCTCACAAGTTCTAATTGTCTCATCAATTTCTTTTCATGCCACTTGCAGTTATACATCATGCTTCAAAGTCAGCATGTGTACAACCAGCCTCCACAAGACAAATATTATAGGGTATTTTTCAGGTAAATTATTACTGCTCAGAGACAGCGAAGTTTCTGTCTGGAGTGATGAGAAAAAAGACTGCAGAAAAGCAGGGAATGTTTTTCTTTACTCAAAAATTGAAGTATTTAATTCTCAGAGAATTAACTTTTTTATCCTTGGGAAAACTTGTGGGTCAAGATAAAGGCGGTTTAATAAAGCAAAGCGGCAGGCTGCACGTGAAAGCAAAGGAAAACAAAAGATTTATTCTCAGCAGGTGCTGTCCTGCCACTTCCTGGGATGTAGGTCTTTATGAGTGGTTGCTCCAGAAAGCAAACATCCTTGTAAAAAATGTCATCTTGTGGGAATTGGAGACAGGAAAGAACTGCACCTACACGCTGAGTTGTGCCAGAAAAGAAAGAACTTTATTTACATCTTTGACATTTTACAGAATTCCAAAGGGATCAGTGGACTGGAGGGTGAAGCTGCCACCCCTCCAACACACTGGTCAGACCAACAGTCTGTCAGCTCTCTCCTCCTCCACGAAAATATGAAAACAAACCATTTGTTGATACTTAAAAGTGTGGGAACTCCTGGTACAGAAAAGGAAAATAATTTCTCAGAAGGCTGAACCGGGCAACATCATCTCCTCCTTTCTTAGCTTTTAGTGCTGAGCAGAGATGCAGATGGTCTGGAATATCCCTTTGGCCAGCGTGGGTCAGCTGTCCTGGCTCTGTGCTGTCCCCAGGACCCTCCTCCTCCTCCTCCCCAGCCCACCAGAGCAGGGAGGATGTTGGAGAGACAGCCCTGAAGCTGTGGGAGCACTGCTCAGCAGCAGCCAAACCGCTGACAATGGTGAATTATCCACAAATTATCCACTCCCTTCTGGCTGCCAGTGCCCAGCCCAGCACTGAAATGAGGGAAATGAGCTCCAGCTCAGCCAGACCCGGCGAGGCCAGGCTGGAATCTCTCACCCTTGGGGCAATCCCCAGTCACTTATCCACCGAAGAAGTGGGAAACTAAAATCGCCCACAGCAGCTCCTTCCAGCAGATCTGGCTCCAAACTTTTGGGAAGGAGGGGGACCTTGACTGAGAGCCAGACATGCACACATCCTGTGCACGCGTGGAATTATATTCCTCTTAGAAACCAAGGTGAAAACCAAAAGCCAACGATTACCCAATTTTTTCTTCAGTGGGCAACTGTTCACAAACATCTCATGGAATGAACTTAATGGAAGGAATCTTTGGGAACATAGAGAATCTGAAAAAAATGCTGTTTCTTTTCTACTCGTCTCATTTTTTTTTCTGAAGCAAAACCAGAACTATGTGACCTCTGTGCATAATGACAACTCAATGACACAGCTCTCATTCTGAATGTGGAATATGAAATGCTCACCGTGAACTGCTCAAAAATAATCCCCAGGCCATGATTATTCATAGAAATTATTTGGTGAGTAATTTCAATTAAATAAATTCAAGGAATCAAGAAAAATAGGCTAAACTAATAGAATGCATTATTTATGATGAATAATTCATTTGGAGGAACTTTCTCCCACTGTTGCAGAAAGCCATAGGGCACTGAAGTCTCACTTAAGCCCTGTTTTGAGGTCTTAATTGGGGGCTTTCATGATGAATCACTCCAGGCTGGCCCTCTGCCCAGTACTGAATTTCACCCATTGCTCCTGCTCCTCACATATTTCTAGATATGTCATTAGCACAGTGGAATCTGTATTCTTTCAACTTCCCTGCCATAAAAATAATGATGGGGAGAGATTTCATTATGTTGCTTTTCCTACTTAAAAACTAAAGGGAAGAAACTTCTCACATCAGCTCGCCAGACTTTCAGCAGTGAACGTTCATCACACCCATACATCAACTGCATTATGCAAATATGAGCCCCCTGTCCACTGAGGGAAGGCAAGAAGGCACAATAATTTAAACAAGGCTCTCCAAATCACTAAAACCACTTGTGTGCACTTGTGCTTGCATGATGGGACGTTTCCAGCTAAAAACATTCACAGTATGTAAAACACGGATTATGACTCTGAGGAAATCTGAAAAATTGTACTTGTAAAGGGTAGTGGTAGAAATTACTGTAGACACACATTTGAAACACAATAAATAATAGATCCATTGTTGTTTTAAAGATGGGAAAATAAAATCCCACACTTCTCTTTTTTTTTTTTTT
>VYZR01094322.1:14622-41062 GCA_013400675.1 Oxylabes madagascariensis
TTTTTTTTTTTTTTTTTGTTCTTGTTGCTCAGCAATGCCAGCACAGAATATCTATCATCAGGAAGATTCATCTCGTTGTTGCTATCAGAGAAAAAAGACCCATTGACATGATGAAACAAAGCACTTCCAAAAATATTTAAACCACTCAATAAAACCTAAGTGCAGGCTTTGAAGCTAAGCATTTGTTCAAAGATCTGATCCAAATCCCACTGAAATCAGTCAGAGTCCTTCCACTGACACCAAAGGGCTTTGGATCAGACTCACTGCTTTCCTAAATAGAATGAAGACTCCCATAAATATTAATTGTCTCACAGTGCTTTGCTTTACCTATGATAAAAGGTGTGAGTGTAGTAGGGGAGTGGATATTTGCTTTTCTAGGCAAGAAAGAAACAAAATTGGGCAAAATCTAAACTAATGATCAGTTCCTAATTGCAGTGATGACTCTGTCAGTATCCCCAAAGACCAGGCTACCAGGGATGCTCTCTGACAGACAGCTTCTCTATCACATTTCCTGCTGAAACCCATATTACTGCCATTATAGCACACTAAATTCTCTTCTTAAGACAGTCGGGATTAATGATACAAAAAATCAGAAACTGGTAGTTCTGCTGCTGCAGTTTGTACCACCAGGGTAGAATCACACTGTGCTGTCATAAAACAGATTACCCCAGATATATTGAAACAAATCATGACCAAATCTCCTTGCAAAACAAAAAATCATGTTGCAGTTAGATAACGGGTCTCAAAAACTGGCCAAGGTCTAAGTCCTTGCAGGAAGCAAAAACTGAGGGAAGAGTTAGCAAGCCCACTGATTTGAAGTCATAGTTCATTAACTCCTTTCATTTCTACAATAGGTAGTCATGAAGTGCCAGTGAGCAGCATTCTGAAGTAGGCCAGCTCTCCATATGTTTGCATGGTTGGGAGAAATGGAGCTAAAAATTGCATCTGGAAACCAGAGAAGCCCCTGACAGCTGATGGCACAGGCTGATTGCCAGCGAAAGGAAACTCAGGAGACACCACCCAGCCTGGAGTGCCCCTCTGCCCCCAAACTGGCTCATCCAGCAGCTCTCCTTCCACCAAGGCTTCATCCCAAAGGTCTCCCTTCTCTGCCTCTCTTGGCATGTGTATGTCACCTTGATTTCAGCTTCTGAATTGTTTTCGTTTCTGTAACAGGAGTTCCCACGCTTTCAAGTATCAACAAATGGTTTGTTTTCATCTTTTCCTGGAGGAGGAGAGAGTTGACAGACTGTTGGTCTGACCAGTGTGTTGGAGGGGTGGCAGCTCCACCCTCCAATCCACTGATCCTTTTAGAATTCTATAAAATCTAAAAGAAGTAAATAAAGTTCTTTCTTTTCCAGCACAACTCAACATGTAGGTGCAGTTCTTTCCTGTCTCCAATTCCCACACGTGTGGCTCCAGCCAGTGCTGCTGGGCAGCCCAGGGGAGCAGGGATGGACACAGGGCCACGAGGGCACAGCCTGGCAGCTCCTTCCTCCCTGCTCCTCATGCTCACCCTCCCTCACCACCCCCTGCTCATCCCTTGCCCAAAGAAAGTGGAAGCCAGAAGCTCCTGTTTCACCCCGTCCTTCACAGCACTCCCCAGTGCTGCGGGATGGGATGAAACCATGGGTTACAACAATTATTTTGCATATTGTTCACTGCTAAATCTGGAAACTGTTTATTTCCTTAAGAATTCCTTTTAAGTGGGGCTCAAAAATCCACTTTACAGTATAGGAAAGACCCCAAAAATGTGCATAGTTATGGAAGTAGAATATCTCCAGCTACAAAGAGACACACATATACACAGAGAAAGCAAAAATACAAGGTACTTGTTGGAGAGCAGTAATGATTATCTCAGAAGCCTAAAAGCCTACATCTCATATGCATTTCAAGATTACAGGGTGAGGAACATATGAAAGCAATAAATACCTAAATTTACAAATTCCCATTGTTTTACAGCATCAGCCATCATGTTGTGTCCACAAAAATCAATATTGGCTTCTTCTTATATGAATAAAACCTTCTTTACTTGCCAGCAGCATCCAGGCTTCCTTAATAGATTCTAACAATCAGTAAAACTTGTATCCTGCCCTCCATCCAATCCACAGAGTTTTTGCTTTGTTTCTTGCTGCCTTCCTTTCTTTATTCCATAAAACTTGGTGGATATTTTTGTTTCTTCGTTTATACACAGACAAGCAAAGCCAGAAAAACTTCTAGGTAAAGATGCATAAGCAGTGTTTAGCATCCACCTGCAGATACAATGCGAAGAAAGACAATGATCTCCACATTTTTCCAGACTTTTCTCCGCTCCTTGATATTTACTCTCCCAGAAGGACAACAGCATGATGTGCACTAGGCAGGAAGGGTAATGATCTGTGCCAAATTTTATGTGCTTATGCTTCATGCTGTGGTCTGGCTTTTTTTTTTTCCCCTGCCAGCAGACAGATAAAGTGGTGGCTTCAGGATGGTGCAGGAGCCAAGAGCTGTGCTGGTGTGAGGAGCACACAGGACTAGCAGAGTGTTTGAAGCAGGTTAAGGCTGGCACCAGGCAAGAATTCAGCTCAGACTTGCTCTGAAGCAGTCTGGGAGTGTCCCCATGGGAAACTGGTAGGGGATAATTAAGGGCTCTTAAGCCAGCAGACAAGGATATTACAAGGATAAACATTTCAAACTGAAGACAGTTAGATGCAGAGTTGTAGAAAAAGCCCAATTTTTTTACCTGTGGGGGATGAAACCTATTGGTTTACTGAACCAATTTGCCGAACACGATGGCAGATTTTCACCACAGGCAGGTGCTAAAATATGCCTGGCTATGTTATTGGGTTTCATTTTTTTTCTTTTTCCCATGAAGTATAATCTAGTTTGACCAGGAATTAATTCCAATTTAGCTGATGGCTTGGGTTATGCAAGATCCAAAAGCCACAATGGTTCTATTAAGCCTCACAATCTGTGAATCTGTACTCAGACTTCATAACTTTGCACAAAAAGGAGCATGAGGGAACACAGCTAAATATCTGGGACCTAAAAATCAGACATAACCTTGAGTTTCCCCAAGCCCTCATGGGCTGCTGTACCAACCTGCCTCCTGGCCTTCCATCCCTGGAGGCTCCCAGTTAGTCACAGACTGGAAACGTTCCTGCATTCAACATATAAAATAAAAAGGGAGTAAAGCAGGGGGAGGAAAAAAAGCTGTTCTTTTATACTCTGTTTTTAATTGAAGGGATTATAAAACACTTCAGGCATGCTGCGAAATCAGGACTTTGTTCCTAAATAAAAAGCTGAAGCTATTATATATATATATTTTTTTTTAATCCTTGTTCCTCCTCCTACAACCATGGTTATTATACGCATGCATTTGCAGTGTAATAGAATCAGTATCATCTCTGTGTCTTATTACTGTTGCAATCCCCTAACATGCTGTTCCTTCCATCCCACATGAATCTGGTAATTACTGCTGAGGCATGCCATGCGTACGCTTCCCCTTCCAAGGCAGCAGCAGCAGTGCCACAAACACATTTCCCACGTCTTAGTAAACACAGCAGAGTGGGACAGGGCACGTTGCCTCACTAACCAACTCCAGGACGTGGTCCTTGCTCCCCAGAAAGCTGCACCTGGCTGAAAGTTGTGGGCATAAAACAAATGTGCCTTGTGAGACAAGGGGAAAGTGCCTTGGATTTACTCGTGCCTTCATTTTTGGTGTGAGAGCCGGCAGTGCTGGGCTGCTCAGGTGAGATGTGATGAAGGGAGGTTACAGGAGCCTCTGTGTGGTGCCAGGTGTGTGTGAATGTGCTCCCTTCTGAAAATAATAATAATAATAAAAAAAAAAAATTAAAAAAAAAAAATCAAGCTGGGTCTCCTTTTGCCCTCTCTTTTTAGGCTCATGCCCCCAGAGTGTGTTAGAAAGAGCTGAAAACAGGATTTGCTACAGACTGTAACTAGTCCAATTTTGCTCCCCAAACACCATATCCTCGTGTTTAGAGCAGGAAAAAAGGAAAAAATCTCACAGAATAATAATCTGGCTGCTGGTGTATTAGCGTTGTAGAACAGCAGATATGCAACACACATCTTTCCTGATCTTGGCAATTTTTGCTCCTGAATTCATCTGGATAAAGAGAGACAGAACAGAGCAGCTCTGAGTGCATCTCAGAATCCCAATCTTGTTGAAATTCACACAGCACCACGCCAAAAGCGTGCTCCAGTGTGGGATGCTCCTGCTCTTGTCACAACCTCTCCAAATTTCAGGCAGGGAAGCTGCAACTGCTTCAATCCCGAACGCAAACTCCAGCACTATTCCTGTCCAGGAGCACTGCAAAGGCATCTGTGCTGGCTGCTGCAGGATGTTACCTTTTCCAGCCTCAGGAGAGAGATAAGAATAGACAGCAGATTTCTGCTGCTCCTAAAATGTGGGCTCTGATACATAATGGCCAAAGAACACCACGAGATGACAGCACCACTTTTGCCAATCCCAGAACTCTTTTGGCAGCAAACCTCTACATTCTAGAGACTAAGTAAAGTGAGTATAGTACCCTATGAGAATCTGGCAATAATGCACCCTGCCCTGCTGGCACTTTAAAAATTCCCTGTGGGGTGCCTTTTTGAATTCCCTTTTTGTCCCCTCCCCGCAGCGGGAACACAAAGTTTTACCTTTAGAGATCAAGAGCAGCCATCCTTCCCCACCACACAGATCTGTGCCCAAAGCACGGAGCTCAAGCAGTCACAAGAACCCAGATCCAACACCTTGTTCTTTTTAAAGGCAGCCCAACGCTACATTTCAGTGGGGCAGTGGGGCTGATCCAGCCTGGCGATGATGGTGTGGTTAAATCTGGCNCACTGCCGCGCACCGCCCGCGCCGCCGCCGCTCCGCCCGCCGCGGGGACGGCACGGGAAGGGAAGGGACGGGACGGGACGGGACGGGACGGGACGGCGGCCCCGCTGGGATCCTGCTGAGGGCCGAGCGGGCGATGCCGCTCGCCGCCGGGCTCCTGGCTCGCCTGGCTCCCGGGGAGCGGCGGCTCTCGGCGGCGGCCACTGCCCGCACTGCCCGCTCGGGAGCCCCCGGAGCAGGTAGGAGAGCGGGGTGCGGGCTGGGGGATGCCGCTGGATCGGAGAGGGTTTGCTGTCAGTCGTTGCGTGCCCCGGTTTGAGATGCTGGGTGCGCCCCGGCCCCGGGACGGGATGGCGCTGCCGGGGGATCGGGCGGAGAGCCCAGCGCTGGGGACCCGAGATTCGGGGAGCTCCCCGACGGGGCTTCCCCCACAGGCGCTTTCCGAGGGGAAAAGAAGGGAGGAGGAGGGGGAAGTCCTCCTCCTTCCAGAGGAGTTTGGAAGTCGCTGCCTTTGCAGCTCCCCTTCCCCCCGCAGCCTTCCGACCTGCTTTCGCTCTCCCCGCGCAGCCTCTGCTCCCGGCCGTGTTCACTGGGGATTTCTTCTTTCTCTCCTTTACCTGTCTCGAAAGGTTTGACTGTAGGTACCAAAGCGGGGATCGACGGCGCATAAAGATGCTGAAGGGTGCTTGGTTGCTCAGTTTGTTAACAGTGGCTGGGATCTCGTGGACAGAGAGTCGCAAACCTGCCAAAGACATTTGCAGCAAGAGCCGCTGCCCTTGCGAGGAGAAGGAGAACGTGCTGAACATTAATTGTGAAAACAAGGGATTTACAACCGTCAGCCTCCTCCTGCCGCCCCCGTCCAAGATCTACCAGCTGTTCCTCAACGGGAACGCGCTGACCCGCCTGTTCCCCAATGAGTTCGTCAACTATTCCAACGCCGTGACCCTGCACCTGGGCAACAACGACATGCAGGAGATCCGCACCGGCGCCTTCAGCGGCCTCCGCACCCTCAAGAGGCTGCACCTCAACAACAACAAGCTGGAAGTGCTGAAGGAAGACACCTTCCTGGGCTTGGAGAGCCTGGAGTACCTGCAGGCTGATTACAATTACATCAGTGCCATCGAAGCGGGGGCCTTCAGCAAGCTGAACAAGCTCAAGGTGCTGATCCTCAACGACAACCTGCTGCTGTCCCTGCCCAGCAATGTCTTCCGCTTTGTGCTCCTCACTCACCTGGACCTGCGGGGGAACCGGCTGAAGATGATGCCTTTTGCCGGTGTGCTGGAGCACATTGGAGGCATCATGGAGATCCAGCTGGAGGAGAACCCTTGGAACTGCACCTGCGACTTGCTGCCCCTCAAGGCCTGGCTGGACACCATCACCGTGTTTGTGGGTGAGATCGTCTGTGAAACGCCCTTCAGGCTTCACGGGAAAGATGTCACCCAGCTCACCAGGCAAGATCTCTGCCCTAGGAAAAGCTCCAGCGATTCGAGCCAGAGGGAAAAGCACCCAGTCCTCTCAGACCCACACATCTCCAGGCTGTCGCCCACAGCCAACTCTGCCATCAATCCCACCAGGGCCCCGAAAGCCAGCCGGCCACCCAAAACCAGGAACCGCCCCACGCCCCGTGTCTCTGTGTCAAAAGACAGACAAATATTTGGACCTATCATGGTTTACCAGACGAAGTCTCCCGTGCCCATCACCTGCCCGGCCGGCTGCATCTGTACGTCCCAGAGCTCAGACAATGGCCTGAATGTCAACTGCCAAGAGAAAAAGATAAGTAACATCTCCGATCTCCACCCCAGGCCAACCAGCCCAAAGAAACTTTACCTTACCAGTAACTATCTGCAAGTCATTTATAGAACCGATCTCACCGAGTACAGCTCCCTGGATTTGCTGCATCTAGGAAATAACAGAATTGCAGTGATACAAGAAGGTGCCTTTACAAACCTCACAAGTTTACGCAGACTTTACCTTAATGGCAACTACCTTGAGGTTCTGTACCGATCCATGTTTGAAGGGCTGCACAGCCTGCAATATCTCTACCTAGAGTACAATGTCATTAAGGAGATCCTGCCACGCACATTTGATGCTCTGAGTAACCTTCATCTGTTGTTTCTCAACAACAACCTGCTCAGATCCTTGCCTGATAATGTCTTTGGAGGCACCTCCCTCACCAGGCTCAACCTTAGGAACAACCATTTCTCCCACCTGCCTGTGAGAGGAGTCTTGGACCAGCTCTCGGCTCTGATTCAGATCGACCTCCAGGAGAACCCTTGGGACTGCACGTGTGACATCCTGGGGCTGAGGAACTGGATAGAGAAAGTCACTGCCCAGAACAACCAGCAGCCAAACCCCCCTGTAGTTATCAATGAAGTGATTTGCGAGTCTCCCACCAAGCACTCTGGAGAGCATCTGAAATTCCTGAGCAAAGAAGCCATATGCCCAGAGAACCCCAACCTGGCGGATTCTTCTCTCCTCTCCATGAACCAGAACACAGACACCCCCCACCTCGGTGTCTCACCCAGCTCCTACCCAGAATTACACACCGAAGTTCCGCTCTCTGTCCTCATTCTAGGCTTGCTGGTTGTGTTTATTTTGTCTGTTTGTTTTGGGGCAGGTCTGTTTGTCTTCGTCCTTAAGCGCCGGAAGGGGGTGCAGAGCATGCCCAGCAGTGCCAACAACGTAGATATTAGTTCATTTCAGCTCCAGTATGGGTCTTACAACACGGAGACCCACGATAAAACTGAAGGACATGTTTATAACTACATTCCCCCTCCCGTGGGACAGATGTGCCAAAACCCAATCTACATGCAAAAGGAAGGGGATCCAGTTGCCTATTACAGGAATCTCCATGAGTTTAGCTATAGCAGCCTTGACCACAAAAAAGAAGACCCCACCAGTCTTGCATTTACCATCAGTGCAGCTGAATTACTGGAAAAGCAGTCCTCACCAAGGGAACCAGAGCTGCTGTATCAAAATATTGCAGAAAGGGTCAAGGAACTCCCCACCGGAGGATTAGTTCATTATAACTTTTGTACCTTACCCAAAAGGCAGTTTGCCCCTTCCTATGAATCCAGACGCCAAAACCAGGACAGGATAAATAAAACTGTTTTATATGGAACTCCCAGGAAATATTTTGCAGAACAGTCTAAACCTGAGCATCCTTTACTCCAAGGAAAGCTACAAACAGAACCAGACTACCTCGAAGTTCTGGAAAAACAAACTGCAATCAGTCAGCTGTGAGGGGGGAGGTGGGAGACAAAGGAAATTTTTTTAAATGAGCTCAGCATCATATTTCTTTGAGTCTGAACTCAGTGCTGATGTCATCTGTCGCATTCCCAACATTTCCACTTTTTTAAATCAGAGAAGGAGTGAGAGAGAAAAGGAACCCTTGCAGCATAGCAGGGATGTGGTGTTGCTTTTACAACATTCCCTTTAAGTTATTTCGATATCTCTCTCCTTTTGGCCCTTCTCTAGGAACTGTCATTGCAAATGTATCTTTCTGTAATAGATCTTGCATAATTCTTTTTGATTTCAAAGGAAATGAGGAAGGGGGTCTTTGGGGTTTGTCTTGTTTTTTTTTTCTTTTCATTTCAAAATGGAAACTTAATGTATTATGTAGAAGATCTCCAAAGATCTTTTTTTCCTGGACTGTGACTTTCTTTTGTAAATAATAATATACAGTACTGCTGTTTCAATTACCAACTATAGCCACTGGGCGTCACTTTTTTGTGTTAAAGTGCCTTTGCACTTTAAGTACATTATTACTTAATTGTTGCTCTTAGCTTTGATAAATTGAACCTATTTTAATGTGTTGTATTTTTGAAATTAAAAAAAAAATTGTAAAATAGATCTATATGTCAGCTGCATTAAATCAGAAGGTTTGATTTATAGGAAAGCTGCCCTTCTTTAAATGACTCTAGTTCTAGGACCTTACAGACTCAAATGTAAATTATTGGGGTATTTTTTCCCTCTAGGTTTGTTTAGAGTGACTCACTGAAATCAACTGAAAGCATTTAGCAATGGACTAGAGGTTATCAAAAAAATGCCTCAGCCGGGAATAACAGCTCATTAATAAAAGATGTTTAACACAATGTCATAGTGAACTGAACAATTAATGTCCTTCTTAATACATTGCATTGCAGCTCTAACACAGTAATGTTCAATGGCTTAAGATTATTTTCATACTTAACAGAACATTACTCATAATATTCTGTGCATTGGATTAGGTATTTTTATACATTTTGTGACAGAGTTTATATTTGTAACTTTTTGGACTGAATATAACATGTCCTCTTCCTGCCAGATACATATTTTTGTTTTTTTCATAAGCAGGGACACCAGCAGGGGTCATCCCACACCTCATTAAATTTATTAACATACAGGCAAATGAGCCAATGCCAAAGGTAAAATTTGAACCCTGGAGTCCTCCAAATCAAGGTGGCTGAAATCAGTGTGTGCATCCCACTAACTTTTGGTAGTCTGAATTATGTCTATGTGCTTTTTGTCTCTAAAGCAGAAGTAATGCTGCAATAATTCTAGTCTGTTAGAGAAAGCTACCATTAAGTTCACTGTTTTATAAAATGTTTTAAGTTAACTGAATCCCGTTCTCAGCACTGGTTTTCTTAAGCCCATCAGTGGACAAATGCAGTGAGTCTTCTCCTTTCCCATTAACTCAGGCCTGTTTTGCTTCAAGCTTTATGTTGCTATCACCTTCAATTTACTTTTCCTTCATGGAGAATATTGAAACCATTTTTATTAACAAGTATACAGTCAAACTTTATTAAGCCTTATTAGCTTCTAAATAATTTTTAGATGCAAACATTATTGTGCAATTTAAACAAACAGTCCTTATTTACAACAAAAACAGTTTTGTTTTGTCTGTTCTAAATCCTTATGCAACTGGGATGGTGATCTGCATATAAAGTAGGCCAGGCTTTTCAATTCCTTATTAAAGCAATTGATGGGGTCTGAAAGAAGCACACTGTTTCCTTTTCATAAATAGGTTACTGCACATAATAATCCTTTATTATCATGCAGAGATTGAAGTGGCCTCTGCTGACTGATTTTTAGAGCTTTACTATAGTTAATAATACAGTATCTACAACTTGGAGAAATTTTCAGCAATAGCATTTAAGCTATAAATAACTACAATCAATGTTGTTCTCATCAGGACTTTGCCAAAAGGAAGTTGCTTTGTATTTAAGAGCTAAAGAGGCTTTGCATGTGTATTGCCAGATATCTGAGTCACTTAGTAAAACGTCTTCCAGTGATTTATGTGACATCTGAGTACATTAATATGCTAACATGTCAATTCTTTATGTTTAGAATCCATAGCATCTATGGCTGCTCATTAGATCAGGTTTAAAATTGAAGTGCTACGATGAACTACTGAAGAATCAGTCTTCAAAATGGTCTCACAGCAAGGAGGAGCTGAAATGGTATCACTTTAGTTGAACTTGGAACATTTGACTGGAATTGCATCCATCTTTGAGCAAGGTACTTGCCTGAAACCTTCCAGTACTGATTGTCTCATGGCTCCTTCCCCTGGGTAATTAAAAGCATTTATTACTGAAACACTGAGAAAAGTATAAGTATTATTTTAAAAGAAAGTTGTTAACTCTTTGCAGGTATGAATTTAGTATTGCCTGCAGAACAAGTACCATGTTACATCTGGCAGCAGCTATTATTTATTATTTATTATTATTTATTATTTATTATGTATTATTTATTATGTATTATTTATTATTATTTATTATTATTTATTATCCTCCAGTGAAGCAGAACCAATTACAAAGGGTTTTTTCCTCAGAAAAAAAGCTCATTTTTCCAACAGAAATGTTTTCAGTGTTCTAGTGTTTGCAAACAACAGAGATAGGGAATTGATTCTTTTAGTAACATTATATTATTTGGCTTTAGCGCTTCAGTCTCAGTCCTTTGATGTTTGCTTTGCACAGCCATACTTTACAGAGGTTGCTGTTGCTTTACGTTTCCTCAGGTTTCCTGGTGGAATTTATTTAATGACTAGATTTTATTTTTGCATCACCAGTACCAGCTTAAAAGTTATTATTGCTGTCGATCTTTTAGGTTTGTTTTTATATCCTTCAGCTGACATCCATTAAGGGATTCTTTTCATAGAGTGTCTGGGTGAAAGAGAAGATTTTTTTTTTCAGTTACACTTAAAGAGATTTGTTTAACAGGGAAAGTGTGTCGGCAGCTGCTGTATAGGAGGTCTCCACATTTCTTCAACTCTGCTGCCCTGGGAGCTGCTGCTTGTTAGGGGAGAGCTGCTTGCCTGAGCCGTGGCTTGATAATGAGTCTGAAAAAAAAAAGAAATCTCTTTCACAGTTTGAAAAGTTGAGCTGTGAAAATTATGTAACCAGGTTAGCAAAGTTGTTTTTATTCCCTCAGGAAAATGGGGTGCAAATAGTTTTCTTTCTTCATAAGTTTTCTTTTGTGAAAGTGAACTTAATGACCTTTACAGAAACAGTAATAGTGCAGACTGAAGCACTGTTGAAACTGTGCAGTTATTTCTAGTGAGAATGTGAAGTCTTTCTCTTCCAAAGCATGAATACTTTTTTTTTTCTTTTTTTCTTTTTTTGAGACCTTTTTGGGTAAGTATTAGCTAAAGTTTATCAACATGCTTCCCTTTTTCTCCCCAGTGACACAGAAATAATGTCATTTTTTGGAAAAAGTGTTCTTTGTGTCCTCAAGCCTGCTGCAGAGCCGCTCCACGTGCCCAGTGGTGCTTGTCCTTTCTGCACTCTCTGTCTTCCATCAGATTTTACCTTTTGGGGCTCCAGCATTTGCTCAGCTCCTACCTCACCTCTATCACCTGCTTCCAAAGCCCTCATCATGCCCCAATCTTTCCATTTGCATCTGTCCCCATGGGCTCTCCATCCCTTCCCCAGCCAGCTCTGAAGGACCTGTTCCAGCTTTGATGTCCCTGCTCACCCAGAGCTCGGTCCTTCCCTCCTGCCCTGGCATTGCTGGGCAGCTCCATGTCAAAGGACACTCCTGATCCCAGTGGCTTTCCTGGGAGCTGTGCTGGAGGAAAATCTGCATAGAAAATCTCTTCTCCTCTTTGAACGGAGAAGAGAACCCTAAAATCCCCGAGGGTTTCAGATTCCGTGCAGGATTCCCGTGGCATGACTTGTGTCTGTGCAAGCAGCGCTCCTGAGCAAGGGCAGGTGGATGAGCTTGCTGAAAACACTGGCATCACATCACTCTGTGCTGTCATTTTGGTGAGTTGTCCTCAGCATGAGTTTATCTTGCCAAAATTAGCTAGTAAAATTTTAAACTCGCGTCTCTGGAGTAAATAGCAAAAATACCAGGCCGTTCAAAGGTGCTTGCTCCCAGTCCAAGGCGTGAACTGGGCCACAGCCGTGGCTGCTTCCTTCCAGGAGGTGTGGAGAGGACAGAAAATGATAACAGCCAATTCTCACATGGCTGCAGTCAGCCCAGCCTGGCCATTCCCAGCACACCTCCATGCAACATCCATGAGGATCTGCCAGTCTCTGCTCCAAGACATTTTTTTTCTGTGTCCATGAGAGAAGCATTTCCTGTGGAGTTTAAACCCTGACTTTTCATAACACCACCTTGTGCTTAGTTTGGTTTTCTTTTTGTTCCTGCCAACACTTGAGTTTGTAAAAATAAAAGCCACACTTTATAAGAGTTTGCAGCTGTAATTAGTAGTGTCAAAGTGAGGATACGAACAAGTTAAATTGCCTAAAAAAAAAGTCTTGTAGGATACTGAGCTTGCATAGCAATACAATAATTTTAAACTGCTCATGAGTGAAATGAGATACTGGAAATGTTAATGAAACTTCTTAGGCTCTTACAGGCTAATCACTGATACAGTTTGTGATTTTTCATATTACTGTTTTTGCAGGCAATAAATGTCATTTAACAGAGAAGAAGAAAAAAAATCTATTTCCCAAAGACCTCTTCCAACTGCAGAACTTCAGAATAACATAAATTAACTTATGCAGATGATGTGACACTTCTTGTGTATTTCCCATCACTTTTTCAAGCCGTTCCATAGGAGAAGTACAAAAGTTATTCTTTTCTAAGAGGATCATTAAGTCTGTTTGGATTATTGATCTCATAGCTTTTCTGGGCACAAGGCCAATCATCTTGACTAAGGTTTTTAATCCTAGCTAATGAGGGAGGTGGATTAAGGAGAAGGTTTTTGTTGTTGCTTTTTTTGTTCTTGAAGGGCTGGTTGGATTTTTTGAACCGGTAGATTGACATGTTTATGAATACAGATGAATAGATCGTTCTGAATGAAAGAAACGTTGGAGTGGCAGTCGGAGATGCAGTCATTCTCAAGACCAAATAGGCTCCAAAGTATGAGTGAAGTTTGAAAAACAGGACGTCATAAAAGTGGCTTTCTTCCCGAGATCATAAACACAGAGGAGTCCCCTGTGAATACAGCAGCAGATTTTGTTACATGCTGTTAACCATTTGGAGGGATGAAATTGGAGGCCAGATGCACCTCCACTGTGCTTAAGGATAGGCTGAAGTGTTCAGGATTTGTTCTCAGCCCTGTGTGCACACACCAATATTACCACTGCTTATGCACCCAGTTTGAGAAAGGAAACAAGGTGAAGTTTGCAGGAGCAGAGCTATTTGCAGTATTTCTGAACGATTCTTATTTCTGTCCTTTAAAATGAAATTAAGCAACCATTTAATTCATTTAATGCACAGACTTTTAATTCCTAAGGCCCTTTGTACTAACTAACTTCTCAGCAAAAGATCAGTGTACGTAGTTACTGACAAAAATGAGCAACACAAAATATTGTGGCTGATCTCAAGAAGGAAGCAGTCAAGGTAATGTAAATGCATAGTTGCAGTATAACAAATTACATCAGCATTAAAAAATTATGCAATATAACGACATCAGGATTCTTTGTGGGGACAGAGCAAGTGTAGATTTGTGTCTTGAAAACACAGGTTCCTTGTGTCTCCTCTTCTTGCCCTGCTTGTGCATTGCTCTCCATAGCCAGAACTGTTAATCACCCAGATCTTCTGAGAAAGAGGCAGAACAGCCTTTTTAAAAATGCACTCTGCATTGGGAAAAGCACAGTTAATGTATATATAGACCTGTTGGAGTTATCTCCTCTTGAGATAAGACATATTTCCATACAAAAGCCTGGGAAAAAATCCCCTTGAGATTGCTGATAATGTGACAGAGTCTATTTTAAAACATCTTGATTTTAGTTCTGAAAGCCTCTCATCTGAGAGGCAAAGGAGTTGCAGTTAGGGCATTTTTTTCCCATGTTTTGTCCTTCTCCCCAGGGATTTGTTACAGATTTGATGCGTGCCAGCATCTTAGCCAGACAGCTGAAATGAACACAAAATTTTTTGAGAACTGTGAAAATGAAATGACTACATAAATTTTCTTCTAATCACAGAAGAACATACAACATGATGTGGAAGCAAAGCTGTCAGAGAGGCTTTTAAAGATTTCAGGGGACGGTGAAATCTGAGGAATTCAGGTGCAGGTGCAGAGTACCTCTGTTAGTTTTACACCTGAGTGCCTTCTGTGGGATGTCCTGGATTGGCACGAGCGACAGGGATCTCACCAAGTAAGAACAATCCCATTGAGCTCCCCAGCTGGGAGTGGCAGAGGGAGAAAAACGCTCATGTCCTCTTACCATCACTTAAAATGCCGTTTGGGAGTTTTCCAGACTCGGCACTCATTCCCATAAATCTGAAGTCAGCGTACTCCAAGTTTATACATAAATATCAGATTTTCAGAAATGTTTGAGTGATGCCGCCACATTTTGGCTCTTACTCCTGGGTGAGGTTTTGCTTGGAACCTTTGGTTTATTCTATCTCTTCTAAATTTTAATTTTTGATTATTTCTGACTGTGTTCTCGCTATGGAGGGCAACTGGAATATGCTCAGCTAAATCTTTGGTTTTTCTTTATCTTATTTCACAAGTTCCTCAAGTTTTAGGCAGCTGAGACTTGAACAAGCCAGAAGTTTCAGAAGCTCAGTGATCCACTCAAGTGAGCAAAGCTTTCCCAAAGCTTTCCTGCTCCCATCACATCTGCTGTGTTCTGCAAAGCTGCTGATTTTATTCAGATAAATTCCAACTTGAAACACATACACACTAATAAGTATCTGTGTAAAACCTTATAATATTCAGCTTCCTTATAACAGAAAGAAGAGAGGGAGTTTAGAGTTAAGGAAAAGGCTTTGAAATTTCTGGGTTTTCTTTTTCCTGAAGGTTTCAGAGGGATTTATTGTGATTACTAGGGAGTCAAAAGGAATTCTAACAACAGTGTTGTGTAGGGTTTTTTTTTGTGTTTTTGTGCAAGATAGTGGAGGTGAGGGAAAGAGGGAAAATAAAGGTAGATTATAGTTGTCTTAACTGTCAAGATGTTGAAAGGAGACAACCAGAAAACTAAGGAATTCAGAGTTTATGACTCCAAGAGGTCACAAAAATGCCTATTTTTCTGTGGAACATCTCAAGGGAAATGTACACAGGCTGCTTTCCCAAAAGCTGAGGGAACGGGACCGGCTCCCTGGGAGAGCTGAGAAATCCCAGCCTTAAATTAGAGCAGATTTGCTGTAATTCAGATATAAGCATGGCTCATGTGAAGAGATAATGGAAGTGGGGAGAATGCTTCATGCTGCAGCTCACACCTTAATTAGTGGTAGAGTTTGTAGCCTGTATTTTCTGTGGCCGTATCTACCATCACATCCACCTCATAAGCTAATTAGCAGAACTGAGTGGGTACTTCTTATATTCATTGATGTGGCCTTCTTTTCTGTAATGCAATGTTTACAAATTTGTTTGATGGTGGCTTAAGTTTGCCATGACTTCTTTTTGTTCTCCAAATAATGCGTGGGGATAATTCCTGGCAGTAGAGTCCTAATGGATATTTCATAGTGAACACCTACAGTTGAACAACCAAGGACTTTGTTTATATTATCTTTTTTTGTTTGTTTTGCTTAGATAATGAAGCAGTGGGCCTAGTTAAAAGCTCATTTGCTGGGAACTGAAAAATAATGTTCTCTTTTTAGTTCTGCCAGTGACCTTGCACAAGGCGTACCTGTTGTCCCCATGCTTTAATTTCTGCATCATTAAATAAGGAGTGTAATACTTTCTGCCTCAGTCTGGTGAGATTTACTGATGAGAAATGTTAAGTATAATTGTTTTTCAAAGACTTTATAGCTTCATCCAAATGCAGCAACAGTGCACTGCTTTTTTTTCCCCTGGCATATGTTTATCTGATCTAAGAATGTGGTGTCGACATGTCAGATTTAGTTTTGTTTTCTGTCTTTGCAGTTAAAAAACAGACCATGAAGATTACCTTGTACAGGGAAAAGATACTGTCTCCTTGTAAAAGGATATGAGATATGTGGAATAAAATGGGGAGGCAAAAGCTACAGTTTGTTTTTAAACTTTTGAAAATACATAGAACGCCATCTCCTCAGTTTTCCCTCTCTGGCTGAGTTGAATCACCTTGTCTGTTTCTGCCCTATAGAATCCATTCAAAAACAGTTCTCAGCATACCAGTCATTTTTTTATTCACCTTTTTCTAGTCAGTTGGGCTATTGCTGACAGTTTTTGTGCTGGCAAGCGAGCCAAGAGAGGCTCTGAGTGGCAGACAGCTGCTGAAACAAGAGCCTGGCACTCTGGGGAGAGAAAGAAATTCATTCAACTTTCCTTGTCAGCCTCTTCCCTTCCACTTTAACTTCTTTCTTTCTACTCCGTACATGCCACAATAATTCTCTTGTCCATTGAATGCAGGCTGTGGACATATTTTTCCATGTATACCCAACTACAGGCTGTAAAACCCAGCTATGTGTTGGAAAGCCCACCATTTTCCACAGAAAATCTTCCATGGCATGCCTGGAAATCTGATGCTTCCATGCAAGAGTGCTGATTTCTAAATGCAGGATTGCATTTCTGTTGCACCATATCCATTCAATACAACAGGGACAGAACTTCATCTCCACTTTGAAATTTGTTTTTGATAGCCTCCTAAAATCCATTCACTGGCCAGGCCTTTTGTTCTGCTTTATGTTTGGATATTATGCCCATCTAAATGTTGAGAGTGCTAAGATTGATGCTCCCATTTTCTTGCTGATTCATAAAATGGGGCGTGAACAATTATTCCTGGTTTCTAGACTGCAAGTGTCATGGGGATTTTGGCTGGATGGGGTGAGTGCTCTGATCCCATGCACAATTTCATACTTCTAGATAACTGGCAATTGTTCAGAGGCTGTTTATACAGAACAGAAGATGAATGGTGCACCCAAATTGTTTCTGGCTGTGCAGTATAAACCCTCTGTCCTGGACCAACAGAAGTACATCCAAAGCAGTAGTTCAAAGTAGTGCTTAAAAAGACTCATTATTCTTAAATTCTGGATAGAAATATGCATCAAGGAAAGTAAGTATTCAGTGATCCTTTTAACATGTTCATCTTCAGGATTTTAGGGGATCACTTTTTTCTCTCCTAAGAGAACAGTTTATTATTTGAGGAAGGATATCCAGACCCTCACCTGCTGTAAACAGTGTTTACTTCCACAGACATCACAGGACTGGTTTGCAGTAGCTGAGGATGCAGCTGCTTTGTTTTCTAAACCCCTTAACTTCAGCAGTCAGCATTTATACCAAAATGGATCGGTGCTATCAGTGCAGTACCTTGTTCACTTTGATTCCACGGCTGTAGAACCAATACAATTTGCCACTGCCTTGGAATTTTTAGTCACATTTGAAAAGAAAGAGATCTTTGAAAGTTCACCACCTAGTTCATTTTGGGATGTAAATGAATAATTTCTGTACTAAAACTCTTTGGTTGATACACTTATACACTTGGTGCTTCACAAACCCTTTTAATTTTCAAGTGTTAAGAATTAGTAATACAACACAGTGAGACAGGCATGTTTGGTGTTCTCCTTTTGGGACTCCTCACTTATTCCTAAAGATCAAAGCTTTTTAGCAGCTCTTGCATCCCTGTTCTGCCACCCTCAGAGTTTGGATGTGAGTCTGTAGTCAGTTGTAACTGCACTGTAAATGTCCTTTCAAAGAAAAGTAGCTGCAGAGTCCTGAGACATGCACAAAGTCACATCCAGAAAGTCACATTTTCCCAAGGATGGCCACAGCTGTTTCTTTTTCTTTGTGAGCAATACATTGACTTAATCTAAAACACATTACCTTATTATCATGCAAATATTTATGCCACATTAGAATCAGACTGGCTTTCTTCACAATAGATAAGCTTCCTGTGTTATTGCAGATAATGAAAATCCAATTTCTGAAAATGTTCTCTTATTGTTTCTTTTTTCCTCTGCTTTTTATTAGTGAAGAACTTGCAATTATTTGCTCTTATTCAGATGTTCCAGAGGAAGAATTGAAGTCATATTTCCCACACATTAGGATTCTGATAATTGAAATTCACTGCTTTCTCTTCTTTCTATTGCCTTTAAATAAAGGAATGTACTAGGGAAAAAGACTCAGCTCTGTCTGGAATGATACAAGTGCAAGTCAGGAATAACTGAAAACAGTTTTGATCACCCTTTGAAATCCTTGATTAAGCAATTTTGCTAACACTCAAAAGAAATTCACTGGAACCTTTTGATTTATTGCACAATAGGTAGAAAGCTGCTTTTCTTCTTCTTCAGGCTCTTACCCTGCCAATGGATATTTGTTCTGTAAGTAGCACTGACATGAAAAGTCTGAAGTTGTCCACTTTTCTCCCTTTGACCAAAGTTCCCTTGGTAAACAGAGTGAGGAGAGCGGCGTTAATCCTCTAAGTTTAGCTTTGTGAAAAAGCCACACTGAAAGCTGGGAAAGCTTTGAGGGGAAATTAGCAAAACTTTGCAAGCCTCGCCAGCATCTTTCCAGAACGCTTCCCGTTATATGAGATTCCGATTTAATAACAGCCTAAACAGTTTCTTCCATATTAATAAAATATGAGCGTGGAAATAACAATGGCGTGTCCCCTTCACTGAAGGAGCTCCACTTAGCAACATGGATTGTGATGTTGATTGCAATGCCAGTTCCCTGATCCGTTGGATTTTGCTTATTAATTGAATTAATTGAACTGATAAATTGAATTTTGCTGCCTCTGGGCTGAGTAGTCAGGCTGAGTAACTGCTAGGCTGCTTCTGCAAAGGGGAAGGAAGGGACAGAAGAGGAGCTGTGAGGACACAGGAGGAATGGAGGACACAGAAGCACAGCCTTGAGGAGGTGTCGAGGCCACAAAAAGTGAGAGCTCTGCCCTCCTAGAAGTGTTCCCTCACACTCACACACAGAGACAGGTCCCTCCAGCTTGGTATTCCATCTGACATTCTGCAGCCAGGTTTTGATGGGCTTCAGCACAACCCGCCCAGCCAGTGGCACCCAGCCTGCCTGCTCACCCGGGACCTGCTGGCAGGGAATATGTGGAAAGGAGACAGGAAAGAATTGCTCCCACACGCTGAGTCGTGCTGGAAAAGAAGGAACTTTATTTACATCTTTGACATTTTATAGAATTCCCAAGGTGACAGTGGATTGGAGGGTGAAGCTGCCACCCCTCCAACACACTGGTCAGACCAACAGTCTGTCAGCTCTCTCCTCCTCCATGAAAATATGAAAACAAACCATTTGTTGATACTTAAAGTGTGGGAAACTCCTGGTACATAAAGAAAACAATTTTTATCAAAAGGCTAAACCGGGCAACAGCCATACACCCTCAGACAGGTGCGCTGGGTTGATGTCTGTCCTCCCAAAGCTGTGTGCACTCTCAAACTTGGCTAACGTGGTGAGAAACCCAATGGTCTGGTAGAAATCCCATTCTGAGGGCCTGGGAGTTGGGTCTGGAGAGCTCTGTGCTCCAGCTGACTGGAAAAGGGGTAACAGCACACTTAGCTTTCCTTGAGAGAGTCCTGGAGCCTGCCCTGACACTCCTCATCCCATTGCACTCTATAAGATGTCACTTTCATTAAAGAAAAGTAAGATGTCTCAACAGGGGCACAGAGGAAGATAAATATTAAAATGGTTATGTAAGAGGGAGTACTTGGTGTTGGAGGTCAAAGAGGACTCCAGTGGTGGAGCTGCTGGGATGGGGACTGGCATTGCTGAGTACAGCCCTTGTACGTGCTGCTGCTCTGTCTGTGACACCAACACTGCTGCTGCCTCAAAAGCACAGAGCCGAGGTCTCCCACAGCTTCCAAAGGTTGGGTTCCTTACATCCTAACTCGTCCTGAATTGAAGTTCTGGGATTACAGAAATGGTGAAGCTCTACTGGATGAACAAACGTTACTCTGATTGTAGTCCCCAACCCCTTGTTCAAGCAAACGTGTTCCTAATGCCATGTTAGTTGTTAAGTATTATTTCCCACAGCGTGGAAAACACGGGGGACAATGACTTTGAATAATTTAGCTCTTCTCTGTTAATATTCCAGCACATGGTACTGTATTCCAGTACATTTTGCCTCCTCTGTGTTCAGAAATCAATCTCTTTTAAATGGGGGGCGGGTGTGAGTTTGGAGGGTTTAATAAAGCCCTTGCCTTTCTAGACTGAGGTAATTAGTAAACTCTCCCAAATAGATGAATAGGACCAGCCTGAAAAGGAGAAAGGGAGATGAGACTCCCTGATGATCTTAAAAGTGAAAGAACAAATGAGCCCTGTCTACCTTATTAACTGACCCTGGATCCAAATGCTTTTTGATAGTACAGATGGCAGAGAAAACACTGGACTCTCTCTGCCCTGAGAAAAAAAAGTGGGTCACATAGCATCACCATCAATTTTTAAACAAAGTTACTCCCCTGGAATCAGTGATTGTTCTTAAAAATTGTGCACTGCTCTCCCCTTTCAATGCAGAGGAATTATTATCACTTTACCAAACATGGCAGTGCTGTGCTCTCTGGTCCAGTGCAGGAAGAGATTTAAATTCCAGTGACAAAAGGAGGTGATCTGTAAGCATTGATGCCTCCACAGATGATTCTCTGTAATAAATATTGCTTTTTTCGCTGCTTGATGTTGTCATTCATGTGGGATTCACGTCATTTAACAGTAGCTACCTGAGCATATCTTTCCTAGTTTAATCATCAGTGTACTTTTTATAGTTAGCAGAAGAAATCAGTCCCACCGTGAGTTGATTCATCTCACCCACCTCAGCAAATTGCCATTGTCTGCACACCGTGTACGCCTTTGTGAGTTAGACTAGTCCCCAAGGTAAATTAATAGCTAAAAGTCCTACTGAACAGGAAATGGATGAAAACTCCAAAGCAGGTGGGGTTTTTTTGAGTTACATCCATATGGGTCTTCTAGTTTCTTGTAGAAACACATAAATTTCCTATGCTTTAATGCCAAAGTGAAACTCTTGTCAAGAGAAAAAAGCAATCAAGGTAAAGAAGAAAAAATATTCTGATTTTTTTTTTTTTAATGAGAAGGGCATATTTTTAGTGCTATGCAGCCCCCTACACCTTCCTTTATGTCTACTGCCACAAATTTTGTGTTTCCTGAGCCTTAAATCTCCTCCACCCACCTCTCTATGCTTGAAGATACTCAGCTCATATAATGCTGTACCAAATTTTCTGTCCATGCCCAGATTCCTCCTTTGGAAACTATAATTTTAGCAAGATTCAGCTAATCCTGGGATCCCACATAGATCTCTAAGATATGGGTCCTCATGTCCTTTCTTACCTCCTTACAGGCTGCTGGGCTTTTTCAGACGTGTCTTGAGATTTGTATTCACAGTTAAAACAGAGGTGCCCTGGCCACAAATGAGGTTTTGTAGCAGACACATTGTCAGTGGCACCCCACATCACACCAGCAGAAAAAACACGTCCTCTGCAGCTATTAAAGGATATATTTGGATGTATTTACACAGAGAGAAAGATCCAGCAGTCTTTAGAGTAGTAGAGAGGCTTGTTCATCTCATGCACTCAGCTTAAGAGAAGTGCAGGGAAGAGAAATTCATTTGGAAGATGCCAAGAAGTTCCTTCCATGAGGGGGCTCAGAGTGGGTTTGTGCTGAACAGTGAGCAAGCAGGAGGCTCCACCAAGTGCTGAGTGCCCGTGCTGATCACTTGTGTACAGCTGTTGTGAGGAGCCAGCAAAGGATTTAAAATTATTCTGCTTAGCCAACCATGGCTTTATGATGTGCTGTTTATCATAACAGTGGCTGCGTACAGAGAGTGACCTCACTTTGCTCTTACTCACCGAGACAAATCACTCCATCTTTTCCACGTGTCCTCTTGTAAATAAAAACGCCCGGGAGCAAGAGGTGGCATTTTCAAGAAGCTTACTGGTATAAGTGTTGAACCACGCCATAAATTATCTCTAGTATCTGATCATAAAAGAAATACGTGTATTTTTTAAGCAGCTAACACTCATTTATTTTTAAAGCTCTGAGCAGTTCTAGAAGGTGTCTAAATGGCCACTTTAGAAGCACAGACATGAAGGGCTATTGTTACCTGGACAAGTCAGGTGAGTTTACAAACTTTGATGATTTATCTCCCTTGTCGGTATTTTGACACCAATCCTATTTGTCCAAACAGTGCTTCAGTCAGGTGAGGAATACTGTGCTCCAGGAGGACAGACCATCCTCCTGATCCCCTGGGGTCTCTATCCCAGCTCCCAAAATGAACTCCAGGTCTGAGTAGCAGACTCAGGAGTAGCAGAATTTCCGAGGTGCTCACACAAGGAAAAAGGTGCCTCTACAGCCATCCCACTTTGTGCAGCACAACTCCTCCTCATCCCTGTTGCAGAAGTCAAGTAAAGATAAATGATCAATCAGCTGGGGGTGTCCAGACCTCTTCCCCACACAGACTTTCCTTTTGTGATCAGTGCTGACAAAATGTGTTATACAGTGCATAAAACAAGGCTTTCCTGGATGGGCTTTTGAACATCATAATCACAGAATCAACACCATTAGTCCTCTTTTAGAAAGCAATGGATATATTTTTTATAGCAAGTAAAAAATCATTCTTCTTCATTACTTGCTCTGTGCAATAATAAGGATGCAGATTTTACTCTTCTGTTTTGTGCTAAGCAGACAGAAGGACACTGCAGCCTGTGTTCTTGCTTTAGGTGAGCTTCGTGTCTCCTGCTTCATGCACATCCACACTTGTCTCCTTTATGAAATAAACCTACAATAACTACCTCTCCTCTTCTGTTGGCTCCTCTAACAGAACACTTTCAGATATCAACTGGCCAAACTGGGCAATTCATCCATGCAATAACGGCATAATTGTGGGCTTATCCAGAAGAACTGTAAGGAAGATCAGGATTTCCCCATGGGAAAGTCATGCACAAGTAGAGTATAAATGTGACAAATGCACAGCAATGCATGTCATTCCCTTCCTTCCACAGCAAGAATCAAAAACTGAGAAACCAAGTACCTCAGAACAGTTCTTTGACGTTCGTACAGATGAGTCATATTAATTACAGAATTGTTTCTTTCTTTGCTAAAAGGGGGTAAAACTCTCAATTAGATTCTATCAGCTGATATTTAGAGTTCTAAGAGTCCCAGGTAGAAAGAGCTATTGAAGGGTAAAATATGTGTTGTTATTGCTGCTCATTGCTATTTTTCACTCTGAGGCATGCTAAGTATGAAGGAAAAGTCAGGCTGTAGGGACAACTGCTCTAAAAAGCAGCCCATCATCTACTTTATTTTTTTTCTTATCACAAAACGATGAAATGCACCCACCAAAGTTAGTATAAGTCAGCTGCACCCTTTTGTTGCAATCCTGTATCACCAAAGTCCATGTAAATTCAGTAGGAGCAGGAATAAACACTTTATTTGAACAGCAGTGGTTTATTATAGGAAGTTTTCATATAACTGAAAATCCTCCTAGCAACTAAACTATTTGTAAGGAAACACTGAGTTTGGTGCTGAAAAGAGAATGTTCCAGGCATGTTCCAAGCCACTGGTTTGTGGTCTTGAATAATTTCTGTCTCAAATGGAAACCATAACCATCCCATTGTATGCCATGGCCAGTCAAGAATCTGCCTTTTGGTGTTTATGACACCAACTTAATGTCTTCAGTTTGTATTCCTGAAAAATGGACAAACCCTTTTTGGCTCTGACTGACTTTATTGTGGCAGAATAGGTATGTGGCATTTTGTATTTAGCAAGTCTGTTCAGTTTTTTCCCATTTACTTAGTCTTCTTTGAAAGTTATTACACTTCTTATGAGATTTCCATTAGATTAGAAGGTTTAAAAACTACAGCTGAGCCAATGCAACAAAAGTTGTATTAAACAAAATACGGAAAACAATATCAACAGGCCCCTGAGATAATTATCTCTGATCTCTAAGCAATTATTTCTGGTTTTTAATATTACTGACAGAATGAAGATGTTTGAAGACAGAGAAACAATTTATCCTGCTTTTAGTACTTTTTTTCTAGGCAGGGTAAAGCTACCTAATACACAAACGCACACATTTCAAGCAAATATGACAGAATGAGGACATTTTGGTTATGATACTCTACGTGTATTTGGAACTCTGGGTAAATTCAGCAGGATTCCTGCAGTCACTTGAAATACACACAGTCAATACCATTCCCTGAATAAGAGAGGAAAGGGCAGAAACCGCCTATTAGTTAAATATGAAATAAGGAAATGCATGGATAATTCAGAATCCCAGTGAGCTGTGGTGAGAACCCAGGTCCCCAACTCCTTGTGCTCACAGTCAGGGCTGCCCAGTGCCTCTGACAGAGCAGGGGCTGTGCAGCTTTAACACACACTGGCACAGCTGGAGTGCCAGCCCCCAGCCTCCCTGAAGGAGTGGGAAAGCTTCTGCTCACCTGAGGGCTTATCCAGCTTTCCTGAGCACCTGTACACTGACTGGAACGGACTCAGGGCCTGGCTGCTGTCTCTGAACCTCTGCTCAAAACAGAGATTGGAAATGTTGAGCCAGGTGCCTGAGAAAAGACTCTCTGTGTCACATCTCATGCCTAGGACAGGACTGAACAGGATGCTGGATGTGTCAGGATCAGGCTTGGATGTAAGAGCTGCAACCCTGTGTCCTGCAGTGGGTTACAGAGGTTAGTTTATGCTGATCTTCCTTTTTTGCTGCATCTGTTTCTCAGTAGAATAACTTTCAAAATAATTAGTTCTTTTCAGGAAGAATCTAATTATTATGATGATTTGATAAAGCCTATTCTATGTCCTCGAAGGGGCAACAGTTATTTAATTAATCCTTCCAGACAACAGGTTAACAGGGTTTTTCAGGGTCATCAGCATGGCAGAAGAGTTGGGCTGTCTTAGTCCAAAGGCATAAAGAAAGTGAAGTAATCCAGGGAAAATGACACAGCAGCAGCAGTGGCTCCATTGAGTAGGACAAGAAGTAAGGACTTTAAACTGGAAAAGGTTTACATTAGATGTTAGGAAAAAACATTCACTACTAGGGTGGTGAGGCCCTGGCACAGGTTGCCCAGAGAAGCTGTGGAAGTNCCATATGAGTATTGTATACATAGATATGATGTGGTTAATATCATTCTTTCTACAGCATTAGCAATGTAAAGGAGTTATTATCTTTTCTGTGAAGTTTGGCTCTTTATAGATACACAGAAGAAGACTAAAACTTCTCATTAATATATGGGATTATAATGAAGCAAGCCAAGTGTGAATTTCCCACGACTGATTTGGACTATACTTATCAAATCAAGAATTACTCTATGGAGAAAGAAGTTTTGTGAAACAATTGTACAATATTTCCAGAATAAAAGGAGAATCAGGCCTACAGGTTAATTTTAAAGCATNCTTTTCAGGAAGAATCTAATTATTATGATGATTTGATAAAGCCTATTCTATGTCCTCGAAGGGGCAACAGTTATTTAATTAATCCTTCCAGACAACAGGTTAACAGGGTTTTTCAGGGTCATCAGCATGGCAGAAGAGTTGGGCTGTCTTAGTCCAAAGGCATAAAGAAAGTGAAGTAATCCAGGGAAAATGACACAGCAGCAGCAGTGGCTCCATTGAGTAGGACAAGAAGTAAGGACTTTAAACTGGAAAAGGTTTACATTAGATGTTAGGAAAAAACATTCACTACGAGGGTGGTGAGGCCCTGGCACAGGTTGCCCAGAGAAGCTGTGGAAGTGCTGGAGGAGTTCAGGATCTCTGACCTCTTCAAGGGCAGGGCGGACGAGGCCCCAGACAACCTGCTCTAAGTGGAAATTGTCTCTGCCCATGGCAAGGGGTTGGAACTGANGATCATATCAGTGAGCTTCAGGCTGTTAGATTAACTTAACACTGAACTTTCTGAAGACAGAAGGAAGAAAAAGATAAGGAAGGAAAAAAGAGAAGAAAAGCCTAAAATAATGGCAAAGGAAATAAAAAGTATTCGGAGATGGGGTATAAGATCTGTATAGAATAAGTGTTGCTAGATTTTAAAAGATAATTAAATAATGGAGGTGGGGGAGGATGCCAAAAGATGGTAGGGGAAAACAAACACTCCTGATTAACAAGAAAAGAAAATGAGAATTTGCTGGGACTAACAGAGGGAAGACAAAGCACTGAGTATTCAGTTATCTCTAGCTGGGGAATAAGACAAACATCAATGCATAGATTTTGCCCTGCTAGCTAAGCAGTGATTAATTCCATTCCATTTAAGCATTTTACAGTATCCTTTACTTATTGATGGAGGCTGTGATCTTTCTGCT
>VYZR01094324.1:965-28376 GCA_013400675.1 Oxylabes madagascariensis
ATGCAGGGGGGGGGGCAGCTGCTTTTCCTGCCTGAGGCCATCTCTGCTGCAGGCTGGATCAGCCTTTTTCCCTCAATGTCTCCTCACAGGGTGGGTACTCCAGCCTCCAGTCACCACAGTGGCTCTGTGCTGAACTTCTTCCAGTTTATCACTGTTTGTTTTACGCTGGGGGACCCAAAACTGGGGACAGTGCTTTAGCTATGGTCTAAGGAGTGCTGAGCAGAGGGCGATAATCCCTTTCCTCAGTATGCTGGCTCTTTTTCTGTGAATCCAGCCCAGGAGGTTGTTGAACATTTTTGCTGTCAGAGCATTGCTGGCTGATCTCATTGCTCATTAGGCCCCCAAGTTCTTTTTGGCAGAACTTTTTCCCAGCAGGTCAATCTCCACCTTGTATCATTGCAAGCCACGTTCGTCCATTTGCAGAGATTCTTTGGCCTTTCTGAGTTTCATAAGGTGCCTCTTGGCCCATTTCTCCACTAGGTCCAGGTCCATCTGAATGACAATCCTGTCCTTGGGCATATTAACTGCTCCTACCAGTTTTTCATCATCTGCAAACTTGCAAGAGTGCACTCCAGTGTCTCTTCCAGGTCATGGGTAAATGCGTTAAACAGGACAGGTCTGAAAACAGACCCTTGGGATACTCCACTTGTTACTGGTTTCCAGCTGGATTAAACAACCCATTAAGATGTTTTTGATCATGATTAGACATCTAGGTTTTTTTCCCAACTTGCTTTTTCACCTATTCCCATGGTAACACCCTAACTGGGATAAAGAATATTGCAGGAGACAGCATGGAAAGCCCTTCTAAAGAACAGCCCTCCTCTCATCCACAAATCCTGTTGATTCGTTGTACAGGTCATACAATGGCAAAAGAAATTGTTGTGATTATTTAGTGATAAAGCCAAAACTGGATATGGAAGGTTTTTTGGGAAGTTTTGTTCCAGCCCTTTAAGTGCATTTGTGGTTGGCAAAAAACTGGGGCTGTTTCAACACAGAAGACTAACTGGTAAGTCCTTAATTCTGTGACATGTTTCACTGGACAACTTTTTGAGTAAAACCCACCCATTCGTTTGGAATGACCTGGATGAACAGGGCCTAAATCTCGCACTGTTCTGTGTTGTTTTATGAGCAATTATTGCAATCCCCTTTCTTTTTTGCTTTGACATTGATTTATTGTAGATTTGAGACACCTTCCCCTTGGTGTTAAAGAAAATTTGCTTGTACATGGAATAACTTATATAACATGAGTAGTAAGACAGAAAGAGTAGTACCCTTTTAAAATAAAATCAAATAAACCAGCTGCAACTTGTTACTCTCAAAGCTGCTGGTGACACCAAATTTCTTAACTTGGAAATTGTACAGCTTACTGCAACCAATCACTGCTCAATGTGAACATGTATTTTAAGAAAGCCAGGAAGGCTGCTTCTTCTTTCTTCATCATCAACTACTTTTATCCAGTCTAAAAGAGCTGTTTAAAGTATTTCCACTTTCTGAGGTTTGAGTTGGTTTTGTTTCTTGTTTGTTTTTTAATTCTGCAACATTACAGAAAGAGGAAGATTAGTAACCCAATTTCTCCAACTCAGCTNAAAAGCTGAGTTGGAGAAATTGGGTTACTAATCTTCCCCTTTCTTTTTTGCTTTGACATTGATTTATTGTAGATTTGAGACACCTTCCCCTTGGTGTTAAAGAAAATTTGCTTGTACATGGAATAACTTATATAACATGAGTAGTAAGACAGAAAGAGTAGTACCCTTTTAAAATAAAATCAAATAAACCAGCTGCAACTTGTTACTCTCAAAGCTGCTGGTGACACCAAATTTCTTAACTTGGAAATTGTACAGCTTACTGCAACCAATCACTGCTCAATGTGAACATGTATTTTAAGAAAGCCAGGAAGGCTGCTTCTTCTTTCTTCATCATCAACTACTTTTATCCAGTCTAAAAGAGCTGTTTAAAGTATTTCCACTTTCTGAGGTTTGAGTTGGTTTTGTTTCTTGTTTGTTTTTTAATTCTGCAACATTACAGAAAGAGGAAGATTAGTAACCCAATTTCTCCAACTCAGCTTTTGAGTTCAACCTAGCCTTTCACTAAGGTATTCTCTTTTTTTTCCTCTTGACTCTCTTTCCTTAGCTCGTGATTTCCAGTTAAAGTTTTCCATTCATATGCTTTTTTCATATTTTCCTTTTTGTATGTTTTTCTTTTTTTCCCACTTCTGCCAATGTTCAAAGCAATTACAATCTCTTATCCTTAACAAGTTGATCTTCTGGCATAATGCACCCAAACTCAGCTACTTATAAGCCTCAGGCTCAAGTACTGCAGTGTTACCATATGTTTTGTAAAGAATCTGTATTGAAAGGAGTCAAGTAAGCCTAAGATTTTTTTTTAATTCAATGACATTAATACCTGTGAAAAATATAATAAAGAAACTGGAAAAATGAAAGAAATAATAAGAAGAGAACTGTTTATTGTTTTCAGTTGTGAACGTAGCCATATTTTAAAGGAAGAAAAGGAAACCCCATGTTGCCTATCTTAGATTAATCAATATTTCTGAAATCCACAAAGGTTGACAAAAATTAAGCCTCTCATATGGGGTATTTCCTAAATCTCTTTTTTCTTAAGTTTGGTCTGCAATTTGAAGCCATGATCCAGGGAAACCATGGAATTAAATAATAATTCATATGTACAGTATAAACAAGTAAAAGGAGATGAAAAGTGTGAAAAATTTTAGATAATTTTGGCCTCTTGGAAAGTAGTACATGAACCCATATATCATCACCTGAGCTGAGGTGACAGGATTTGTACACTGTTATACCACCCAACTATGAGCAACAGACACAACTTCATGCTGTAAGAACAAGTATGTTGTGTAAATAATACACTAATACTTGGTGGACCCTTGGTCACCATTTCTAGTTGTATTTTTGAAATGTTGTAATGAAATCCTTTCCATTTCAAGGAAAGCTGGATGCTGTCATTGGTGGAAAAGTATCTTCTTCAATACGTTATTTTTCTGTCTATTTTGAATTTGGATGGAAAGTGGTACTTTCGGATGCCTTATCTCTTTTCACCACTTCTGTAAACTTTACCTAAAACCTTTGCCTTTGTACCTTTTTACCTGAGTCTCAATTATGATTAATCAAATGTGTATGCACTCATATAAATTATACAGTTTGTCAGTGCTAGTATGCATGCAAACACAAGACAAGCTTCAGGACTTCTCTGTCAGAAAACAATGTTTTAAAAAGAATTATGTTTGAAATAGCATTATATCTGAGTTTGGACAACTGTACTACTGCCCCTTTGACAGTACTTACAAGTTACCTGACTCTTTTCCTCCCTTTTTGCTTCAGCTAAATGCAAGATGATTTTTTTGTGTAGAATAAGTAACAAAGGCATACCTCTGTCACAGAAGCAGAAAACTTCGAATCAAATATGTACCATCTGCTGCCTTGGCCAAAAGTACATCTTACTGTAATAATAGAGCCAGTAATCTGACAGCTTGTCTCCTGGGTCCTTGCAAGGCCACCTTGCCTCTGAGTGCACTACAAAGATATCTTGTGCTTTCGCTTTGAAAGTTCCCCCGAGAATTTTTGGTAGGATTTTTCTTGCCAGGGATTGCTTTTGAAATGTGCAAAGGGACTTGCAAACAGACAAAAAGAAATCATTACTGTGGAAATATATGAAATATGTATTCTGCTCAAAGCTGTTGCATTTCCTGTGCTCACCACACAATATGTCCTTTTCAGCAAGGAGTATAAACAAACAAAACTAAAATCCAAGGGAATAAAAACAAGGTTACAAGCTCTTAGGTTATAAAAAAGAGGAGCTCCTTTGGAGATAACTCACCTCCTGAACTTGATGGCAAAGCATTTCAAACTTGGATACCTAATGAGATACACTAAAATATCATGTTCCACTGAAAAATCATGTGCAGTCACAAACAAATTTCAATATCTGAATAAAAAACTTCATTAAGTTGTAGCTCATTTAGTATATTTTTCTTGAAGATTTTTTCTCCCTTGGTATTTGAAAAAATATTTTAGAAGAAAAATCTTTCAAAGTATTTAAAAGAAGGAATATCAAACCTTCATATTTCCATTATATACTTCAGCATTCAGTGTTCAGTGCTCAGCTTTCCTCAAATGTCCTGGATACTAAATATTGCAGAGGCTTTTTTTGTTTCATTAACATGATCCAATAGCTTTATGCTCTGAAACCTGAAAATACTAGTCTCAGCAAGTTATTCCTCATTTTTGTGGGATGTTTAATGGTATTGGCTAAACCTCTTGCATCTGCCTGCCTGAACCTGGGAGGAATTAGTAAAATGTTGGATACAGTTCAGTAAGGTCTGCATGCCATCATCCACTTCAGGTTTCATTGACTCTTAACAGTTGGTAGTAAAGAAATATTTTCCTCATTGATTTTTTTTTCTATTTTAATTTTAATTAGTGCTGCATCAACAAAAACAAAGGAAGAAATTGAGGGAACATTTAAAATTCAACAAAAACCCCTTAATTGCAAATTTATGTGAATGGACTCAGTTTTCTTAAGAAAAGTGATGATATTAGTGCTAGAGGAACAAATTTCTCAGTCATAACAATCGTGTCACATTTTCCATGTAGCCCATGCATAAACAAATTAACTACATTTATTAATTCTATATTTTTTTGTTTAATAGTGGATTCCCCAACAGGTCTGGGGTCAAGACCTGATCACGTGAATTGTAGTGGTGTTTTATGTTCATGTTCTGTATGTTATGTTCAGTTNGTAACCCCAGCGACAATGAATGAACTTAAAATTCCCGGAGTCCTTTATTGTTGTATTCCCACTAAATAACACCAGATTTTCTTCTACATTTCAGCTAAATAAAAGGTAAAAGTCAAGTCTGCCAAGACTAGAAGTGTAAGGACAATACAGTTCTTCAGCAGACTCCTAGGTTAAATCCAGTTGAGGATATTTGATTTAATTGGAACATCTATTCTATGAGGAAAGATCAAGAGAGTTAGGGTAGTTCAGTCTGGAGAAGAGAAGGTGGCTCTGGGGAAACCTTACTGCAGCTTTTCAATATACAAGAAAGAGGGAGAAAGACTTTTTACCTCAGGTCTGCATTGCTTTCTATGTAATGCAGTAGCTGTGTTCAATTTATGAAAGCTTTAAAGGTCCTGATATTACAATGAACATTAAATAATAGTTTTCAGAATTCAGGTCATAGTTACTTGCAAATTTTTCAGCTTCCAAGTTTTTTTGAGTGTGCACACATATGTGGAAAAGAAAGATCTTTTCCACACATGTATGCACTCTCACAAAAAACATCCAAGTATAAAGTAATTGACTCGCCACAAGAAATCTAGAAGTGTTTTATGACAAGCTATGCATAATGCAGTTTATATAACTTGTCTATATGTCTGTATTTAAACTTCCTTTCTATGTAGTGGAATAGGTCTTCTTACAAAGTCTGATCTTTCTTGTTGCATTTAAGTTTTTCTCTACATATAGAAAAAAATGTTTACAATGTTTGTAGAAAAGAAATAAAATAAAATAGAGCTTATGTTTACAGCACTTCCCAGAACTGCTTAGCTGTGGTTTCCAGTATTGTTCAAATGGCTCATAAGAGAGGGTTTTATTTCAAGAAATAAACAGGCAAGGGAGCCATCATAAATATAAAAGGCACTATGTATGAATGCTGACACCATCTCAATGGGCCTTTCTTCCAGTTCCTCACAATACTCAGGAATGGTGCTGTTTCTGTTGAAGGTACTCACATTTTGTTTCAGCCCAAAGACCCCTTTTTTATATTTTCCTTCCTTTGAAGAGCCATAAGGAAGCAAAGGAATAATTATGTCTTCATTCACCTCTGTAGGCCATTCTCTGTATTTAAATAATTCCATACATTCTTTTTCTAGTTCACCTGCAAGCAACTATTTATGTGTTAAACTCAATCCATGTGAGTTAGTCCACTGAAGCTTCCCAGACATGTAAATTTTAGTCTAAATCTTGCAAATAAAGAAAACAAAGGGGCATGGTGAGACCTGTAAGAGAACATATCACTCTGACCCTGCTCAAAGGCAGAATCAACTGTACTTGAGCACCTTTACATGGCTATTTAACATATTCTGAAAAATCTCTAAAGAAATAAAACATAAGTATTTCAGTAATTCACGTAATTGTTTACCAACATTCATGATGCTGTTATACAATATTATTTGTCTTTCTTGGAATTCCAGCAACTTACCTGTCCCTTCATCAGAGTGTTCATATTTGCAGATTTATGGGCCCCCACTCAAATAAAATGAGGTATTTAAAACACTTGAGTGCCCACTATGAATGAATTTTTCTGAAGGAATTACAGTATTTTTATTTGTATCCTTGCTGTTTGCAGCTCAAAAGCAAACTCTTGCTAAACATCTACATTTTGGCTGTATTTTTTAAATGTGATGTTACTAGTACTGTTTCTTCAAATTATTCCTATTTTCTGGAGAAAATTTTTCAGTTGATAGTCACCTATTTTAAAAAGAAACATAACAGACGTACTTTTACATACTTTAACATACTTCAACTTTTATCTAACAGACATAACTTTTAACATACTTTAATTCAACTGTGAATGATCTAAATACTGCTTTCTGTTCTGTATTCCTGAAAGTTTATAGGCATCTTGAAAATGGATCCATGAAACATAATTCAGGGGGAGGAAAAAAACCAAAATAAAAAAGTGAAAATCTCAATCAATCAACTAAGCAAAGAAACAAACAAAACCTGTGGGGAAGTTCAAATTTGCCATATAAAAGTCTTAATCTCTGATGATTTTTTTATATACCTTGGTTTATATGTTCAAATAAGGGATGGAATCCAAGTGTTTTTAAATTTGGGACCTATGTTAGAACATACTTCACTTATGGAACCTTCTTCCAAAGTTAGAAAAATGAAGGTCATCCCATGGCAGTTTCTGAATGGACACATAGGACAAAATAATCTTTGTCCTTAGGGATGCACTACCTACATGGATACAGAACTGTAGCAAAGAAACCTGACCCACGAAGTTAAAACTCTGCATTCAGCATCTGCTTGTAAGACTAAAAATATTAGGAAAGTATTATGTTAGAGGACAACAGGAACCCAAGCCTCCTGCATTTATATATATAAATTATATATATGTATATATATATGTATAAAAAAAACCACTTTCTCCCATTTTGCATCTTGTTTATGTCCAACACAAAACATGACTAAGAGTTTTCCTAAGACAGGTCTTGCAAGATTTGTTTCAATTAATTCAGCAGCTTTCCCTTTCCCTTCTTGTTTCTAAAATCCACATGCACACTAATTATATTTGCCTTGAGTTAGATATCTAGACTGCCTTAGAAGGAGTGGGGGATGATTATGCATTCCAAGCAGAGTTTCTTAAGCTCTTACCACTCTAAATATTTCTCAGAAATATTTACCAAAGAGAGAAAAATCTTTAAAAAACTCATGCAGATGGTAAATCAATGGAAGAATGTTTCTAAAAATAGTATGTTAAGATGGTTACAAATTGACTCTTGTTAATCAGTATACACAAAAGTGGATAAATATGTGTGTTGGCATTTTCTCTGGTTAATTCAATATTTTTCTGTTGGCAGATACCCTTGAATCCTTATGCAAATGCCAAGTATGAATGACCTCAATCCCCCATGGTAGCAATAATAAACATAATTGTGAATGGATGTACTTATATCTTTGTTTTTTCAAATGAAGATGCAAGACAGCTAAGTTGTAGCACGACAAGAAATCAACTATACATTTACTTCAAGAATCCTTCATCATTACCTCCTAAAAAACCCCCCTTTTTCTAAATTTTAACAATCTCGTTTGACTTGAAAAATAATGTATTTTTTGTTTCCCTTGTCTTTCTCCTTTTCACCTTCTTGCTCACAGCTCTGGCCCATGATAATATGAAAAAACCCCATATATGTCTCCTATGTCAGTAAAACAAATTGAGAATGTCATCATAAACACTCTACCTCAGACAACTAAGCAATAGTTTCAGGCCAACATTGCGAATGACCTGCTGTAAATCAGCAGAAATTGATTTCTTAAACCACGTTATATAATCTTAAAAAAAAAAAAAAAAAAAAAAGGAAATAAAAACAATCTGAGATTAAATTAAATGCCATGCCTTTGTTATCTGATGTTTTGTTGTCCATAGATAACTTGACATAAACTGTTTCCCATAGGAAAAAAAATATCTAATAGACGAGTTACAGTCTAATTTTGCCACAATTGGAACCTGATGAGTGCTAGCCCAGGTGATCTACTCAGGAAGAGATTTGATCAGATTTCTAACATGGCTGCCTGTCAGACACCATGACATCCTGTCAGGGTGGAATTATTACTTCAAAGGTATTCAGAGGTCATTGGCTTTCCAGACACTTGTCAATTAATAAACTGTATAATGCCATTAAAGAACTTCTTTAATTCATTTACATCCTTGCACTAAACAGCTAAGTGAATGTTTTTTCTTGTCTTCCAGTTCTTTTTCCATTACACACATCAGCAGAGAAGAAAAGTTAAATAGATGCTTTAGAAAGATTTCTAGATTACAGATGTGCCAAACTACGTACAAAGCAAGGGCAAAGCCAACAAACTGGCACACCTATTGTTTTATGAAACCGTTTCTGGTCTGTTGTTTCTAAAGAACTAGGATATCTCTGCAAAGATCATGCAGAGTAACAGCTGAAAGAAAAGGAGTGCAATCCTTGTGCAACTCATCTGCTTCCTTGTACATTTGCCAATCTGGTTTGCAACTGTGGCTAAATAAAACAGAAAAAAAAAAGCATGTGAATATTTTTTAAATTTCTGTGAGTTTTGTACATGCTCATGAACGTATATTCTGACTGGGGCCTTTGAATGCAAATCAGTAGCAATACCACGGAAGACCTGCAGAAATCAGTTAATCTTACCTGGTTTTATATGTCCAAAAATTAAGTTGAAAGAAATCGTAAATCAACCTAATACTGGGAAATTCATCCATCCTATCCTAAACATCTATGTTAGGACCAGACTGCTCTCTCTTTAAACACTTTCTCTTCACTGATAATAAGGAATCAAGAATGGTTTGCTCAGGATTTAGATGATTTCAGCACCCTAACTGGAGCAATGCCATTCTGAAACTCTTGTTTATTTCAAGGGTATCTGAATCATCTATAGCTTTTAGTTTTCAATAGAATATGGACAGTAACCCGTGTTTGTAAAGTCATGTAAATTTATGTATGCTAATATATAGCTTCTGTTATTATAGATAACTTATATATATTTATGAGATCTCAGTCTTAAAATTAGTTATCTTTCCCTGTTTTAATTCTACTCTTATGCTGTATAAAATCAATGAATCTTAAAGAAATGTTTCTATAGGTGTTGACTTCATTACCATAGACCTTGCAATTTTCAGTTTAAGTATTACAACAACAAGGGCCAAAGAAGAGTGGTCTTATCCCTATTTAAAGATCAGGAAATGAATAAATTAATGAAATAGGCATAATAACAGTGATTGAAGAAAGACTAAATAGTGTGCTTAAGGTCATATAGGAAGTCTGTGGTAGATCTGGAGCTAAACCCAGACCTTTCTCCTCAGATCTGTGTCCTGAATTTGGGACGTGGGAAAAATTCCCATTGAGATGAGTCAATATATTGTCTGAATAAAGACAACTGGAAGGAAAAAATACCTTTTTATTTATGCTGTTTACTATAATAACCGCCAGATAATAGAGGTATGGATGTAGGCTTGTGTTACTTTCATGTAAGAAAAATCTTCATTTGTGTAACAGCCTCTTCACACTGATTTGTGGGGGTCATTACACACCACACATCAACAGAAAGCTCTGAACAAATGTGATTTATATTTAGGTGGTTTTGCCTTTCCAGTGTGTGGCATTTGCTGTAGACTTAATTTTTAAAACTTGCTATGCACAAATGTTTTCGGTCAAATCTGGAAACTTTAAAGGTAATTACCAGGTCACATTATAAACATGAAATGGGTGGTTCTGCTAACCAAAGGCAGAAGCATAAAATGCTTATTTCTTTCATTATGAATCTACTAAATATTTCCATATTTCTGAGATTAGCACCATTCAAGGCAGGAGGAATGTGGGTTGGCAATTTCTTTCGTTTTTCAGCAGTTTGCTATTGATTTCAAAAACAGCAAACTCAACTCTCACGTTTGTATGTTCTGAGAATGTGTGTTGAGTATCTGTAGCATATGGGCAAAATATCATACTGCAGGGAGGAATTTCTACAAATGCATTCCACATAGAACTATATAAAAAAAAGCTGCCAATCCCTTTAAAGATGAGGTCAACCAAGAGATCCAAGTGCAGTAATAGGGATCACTATTCAAACTTAGCCCTCACCTTTGAAAAACATTAAAACTGGAATGCAATGAGATGCATCCTTGAACATTTTTTTAATACTCTGCAAAATTCCTATTAAAATCTGACTATGCAGCTCAACGACAATTTGATAAAGTTTTTCACTTCATATATTTATTTTTTAATGAGAGGCTGTGGAACCTTTTTTTTAATTCACTAAATTAAGAATATACCTTGAAAGTTTAGGCTGCCAGTGTCTTTATTTGAACCAGCTTTCTCTAAAGGGAGTAACAAACAATCTGTGGATGCACAGAGAAGGTTGTCATGGAAAACTTGGTCCAAAAGTCAAAAACAAATTTAGAAGTTAGCTTTTGCTGAAGAAGATTCTTCTGTTATTGCCTTCATGCCATATTCCATCACAATGGTGTAGAGCTCACTTTGATAAGCCCAAACAAGATGCAGTCATACTTTTGAAAGGCGAGTAGCTGTATTTCTGTTAAATGCAACCACTGTGCAGCTTTAACGTTAATGAATCAGGGAGTGCCAAAATTATATTTTTACAAACTTGTCTCCTGAATGTCTAGTGCAGGCATTTCTGCACTTCAGTGCAAAGTAGAACTTCTCAGGGATCTACCTAGATCAAAGTCAGGCATCCCAGTCAAGGTAAACAAGGAGCTTATTTTGGGTTTTTCAGTATGGCGAAGTGGTCCAAACATTACCCAAGCATCCACCTGGAAATCTCATACCCATGTGAGTTGCAGGTTGCCTGGAGTGTATCTGTGCTCCATATGCATTGTCAGTGTCCATGTGGTTATGGTTTGTTTTCCCCACAAGGTTCCTGTTTCATGGCTGTGTACGTTTGCTCATGTGGGACAAGGAACATAGCCTCTGGTGAGAAGATAATGGTAACAACTGATAGATGTTGCAGGAGAGAAAACGTTATTTTTCTGGTCTTTTCCATGTTCATTTTGCACTCTTAGTATTTCTTTAAAATACTGAATACATGATTCTTTTTTTCCTCAAAGAAACAATTAAAGCATATGCCTTGATACGATCCAGATGTTGTTTTGCAGTAGAAGACTGGTTGCATGCGGGAGCTAAATTGCATTCATTCAGCAACCTGGTAGCCAAGAAAAGTACAGCAACTAGAGGATGCCTGTCTTCCTTTGTTCCAGCTCCAATTCTGATTGTAAAATGCATGCACAGGTCAAAGAATCTATAGTCCTTGTAATTAGGTCTTTGCAGCTAAAAATTCACCCAAAGCTACTGATCCAGATGTTGTTTTGCAGTAGAAGACTGGTTGCATGCGGGAGCTAAATTGCATTCATTCAGCAACCTGGTAGCCAAGAAAAGTACAGCAACTAGAGGATGCCTGTCTTCCTTTGTTCCAGCTCCAATTCTGATTGTAAAATGCATGCACAGGTCAAAGAATCTATAGTCCTTGTAATTAGGTCTTTGCAGCTAAAAATTCACCCAAAGCTACTTTGGAGTGTAAATTCTCCTTCCATAAAGGTTTATTTTCAATTTTATTTTAATTTCAGTTTATCTTGATGCATTATTTTAAGATACATTAAAAAAAAAGTCTTAGTTCTTATCTCTGATGGTGAAAAACAGGTCTATGTTCTTTTTCTGCAACACTGTCTTCAATTTAGTATCTGTAAGCCTCATACAGGAGCCTTGTCTGCCCTGGGATACAGCTAAACTATAGGTATGTGCTGGGGCTGAATGACAAAGTTCTGCTAGCAGGGAAACTACAGGAGTGGCTTCTCTGAGGAGCTGCTGGAAGCTTCCCAGAGCCAATGCCAGCCAGCCAGATGGACCCACTGCTGGCCAAGGCTGAGCTAATCAGAGGTGTGCTTCTGTGATACGATACTTAAGAAGCTGAAAGAAAGTATTGCACAGAAGTAATTGTGGCCAGAGAAGCGAGGAGTGAGAATATGTGAGAGAAACAGCCCTACAGACACCGAGGTCAGTGAAGAAGGAGGGGCAGGAGGTGCTCCAGGCACCAGAGCTGAGATTCCCCTGCAGCCTGTGGTGCAGGCCATGGTGAGGCAGCCGTGACCCTGCAGCCCCTGGAGGAGCACAGGGGAGCTGAGATCCATCTGCAGCTCCTGGAGGAGATAGGGAAGCAGAGATCCATCTGCAGCCCCTGGAGGAGATGGGGAAGCAGAGATCCACCTGCAGCTCCTGGAGGACCATGGGGAAGCAGAGATCCACCTGCAGGTCCTGGAGGAGACGGGGAAGCAGAGATCCACCTGCAGCCCATGGAGGACCCAACACCAGAGCAGCTGGGTGCCTGAAAGAAGGCTGGTACCTCATGAGAAGACCACACTGGTTATGTGGAGAGAGGAACCTCTGGACCTGTGGAATGAGGCAGGACTTCTGGACCCATGGAGAGAGGAGCCCAGGCTGGAGTAGGTTTGCTGGCAGGACTTGTGACCCTGTGGAGGACTCACAGTGGAGCAGTCTGCTCCTGAAGGACTGCACTCCATGAGGGAACATGCATTGCAGCAGTTCATGACTGTAGCCCGTGGAAACGACTCATGCTGAAGAAGTTTGTGGAGAACTGGCTCCTGAGGCAGGGACTCCATGTTGCATCAGAGGAAGGACTCCTCTCCCTGAGGAGGAAGCAGTGTCAGAAACAACAAGTAATGAACTGACAATAACCTCAATTCCCATCCTCCTGTGCTCAGGGGCAGGAGGTGGAGCCCGAGGAGGGAAGAGTGGGGAGAAGGTGGTTTTAAGATTTGTTTTACTTCTCATTATCCTGCTGTAATTTTGCTTGGAAATAAATTCAATTAATTCACCAAGTTGAGTGTGTTTTACAAAGATGTGATGGTAACGGGTGAGTGATGTCTCCCAGACTTTATCTCATCCCATGAACGTTTTATATTTTCTCTCCCCTATCCAGATAATGAGTGATAAAACAGCTTTGATGGGTACCTGGCATCCAGTCAGGGACAACCCACCACAAGGCGATATCCCATGTATTACTAAACAAAATTCAGGCAGAATGTGTCTGTATAAACAAAAAATGTTGTATTTAAACTGAATTAAATCTTGAAATAATTTTGAGAAGGAGGAACTTTGGTGTCATGACACCCTCCTTCCCATTCCAGTAATTGTTCTGCAAGATTTAAGTAATGTTTCGGGGTTTATGAAAAAAAAAAAAAAAAATATTAATTAAATCAATGTAGTATGATCATTTTAATTNCTGGAGGACCATGGGGGAGCAGAGATCCACCTGCAGGTCCTGGAGGAGACGGGGAAGCAGAGATCCACCTGCAGCCCATGGAGGACCCAACACCAGAGCAGCTGGGTGCCTGAAAGAAGGCTGGTACCTCATGAGAAGACCACACTGGTTATGTGGAGAGAGGAACCTCTGGACCTGTGGAATGAGGCAGGACTTCTGGACCCATGGAGAGAGGAGCCCAGGCTGGAGTAGGTTTGCTGGCAGGACTTGTGACCCTGTGGAGGACTCACAGTGGAGCAGTCTGCTCCTGAAGGACTGCACTCCATGAGGGAACATGCATTGCAGCAGTTCATGACTGTAGCCCGTGGAAACGACTCATGCTGAAGAAGTTTGTGGAGAACTGGCTCCTGAGGCAGGGACTCCATGTTGCATCAGAGGAAGGACTCCTCTCCCTGAGGAGGAAGCAGTGTCAGAAACAACAAGTAATGAACTGACAATAACCTCAATTCCCATCCTCCTGTGCTCAGGGGCAGGAGGTGGAGCCCGAGGAGGGAAGAGTGGGGAGAAGGTGGTTTTAAGATTTGTTTTACTTCTCATTATCCTGCTGTAATTTTGCTTGGAAATAAATTCAATTAATTCACCAAGTTGAGTGTGTTTTACAAAGATGTGATGGTAACGGGTGAGTGATGTCTCCCAGACTTTATCTCATCCCATGAACGTTTTATATTTTCTCTCCCCTATCCAGATAATGAGTGATAAAACAGCTTTGATGGGTACCTGGCATCCAGTCAGGGACAACCCACCACAAGGCGATATCCCATGTATTACTAAACAAAATTCAGGCAGAATGTGTCTGTATAAACAAAAAATGTTGTATTTAAACTGAATTAAATCTTGAAATAATTTTGAGAAGGAGGAACTTTGGTGTCATGACACCCTCCTTCCCATTCCAGTAATTGTTCTGCAAGATTTAAGTAATGTTTTGGGGTTTATGAAAAAAAAAAAATTTAAATATTAATTAAATCAATGTAGTATGATCATTTTAATTGTTCAGTCTGTCCAGAAAATGGTTAGAGAAATAATTTAAAGAAGTTCTCTGAGGCCTAAAGGTGAAATTACAGTCTTTCAATGACACTTTTGATAAATAGACTTGGTGAATGGCATGCTCAGGGAAATAGAACTTCTTTGAGTCTGTAAGTGGCTCTTTTAACATGCAACATTTTTAGATTCTCTATGGCTTAGCAAGCAAGAAACAGAGGCATTCCTTATGTTCCACTCTTTTTAATGGAAAATGCCTTTGATATGTTTACATATCTTTGAGTAAACTGTAAAAATCCTTTTGGAAAAGATTTTAATTATAATAGCACTAATGTTAATTATACAAGATTTTTCTCAAAGCTTCTAGGTTCCTCTCTGCATATAAATTAGTGCTCCTGTCTACCCACAGCAACTAAAAGTTGACACTTATTATATATTTTTAAAAAAGTTTAAATAACATTTTTTCAAGACATTTATGTTCTGTTTTGGAAAGGTCTTCACTCAGACAGTGTCTAAGTCAATACATATTTCATGGCTCTTCACATCATTTACTTAGTACTACAAGTGTTGTTTTTTGTGTGACCAGCTGTCAAAGTGAATTTGTCCTGAATTAGTAAAAAGAATGAATAAACTGAGCACCAAACCCAAGTAAACCTCTTTTCTCATTGTTTTAACTTCAAGGCCATAAAGTTCTAATAAAAAAGCTGACCTTTTGAAGAAAATTATTCCAACGTACCCAAACTGAATTCTAATTAAATATGCTAATAAAATAATTTTGTTCCACTTCAAATTCAATTACAGAATTCTTTTGGATGGAAAACCAATAATTTGTTCCTCCATTTAATTATTCATTAAAAATTCACTGACATAGGTAGGACTGCATGTGGAAACAGAGTCTTTAACATGGAATTTTAATCCTACAGCTAACGCCTTTTAGCTAATAAGTCTGCTAGTAAGTACTAGTAAGTACGTGCTGCTCTGATGAAGCAAGAAGTTTTTAAACACCTGAAATTCTGCTGTGGGCTTGTAAGTTGTGGTAACATATTCCATCTTTAATGGATGTCAGTTGAAACACTTTCGCAATCATGCATGATCCTGCTTATATTCCCAACAGCTGCAGACTAAACATCTCAATTGACTTCAGTCAGTGCCAAATCATGTGAGGGTTGCTAAATGTGTGGGCACGGACATTTGTTTACAGGACTTTGTTTACAAAATCTTTGTCTCTTCAAAGAATTCATTTTCCCCTTCTGTGAGCACAGTGCATGACATGTAGATCTCACCCCTGCCTTACAGGAATAGCCCCGTTCAAGGAAATAAGGGCATTTGCAGTTGCCACAATACAAGCTTCCTCCTCAGTAAAATAGATTAAAGCTATTTCTAGAGTTTTAACTACCCTGAAAAGAAATTTCCCCTCCTTGACAATGGCTTACCCCTTTGTGAGGAGATTGTGTCAAGTTGCCTGAGCTGATGGGCCTGGTCGGGAAAAAGGATAGGTCTGGGAAAAGTAAATTTCCCTCCGGGGTGACAGAAGTGTCTCTGCTTCCTTCCTTGAGTTGCCAGAATTTAATGAAAAAATTTGTAAAAATTGTATTTACTTTATCAAATAGGCTTAAGATTTGCTTGTCAGAAATTTGTTTCGGAAAGATACCACAAAAATTCTTATGACTGACTTCTTTAAAAGAGCTACAAGATTTACAATAGTTAAAAAATGCTATATTGAATGGGAAAGGTCAAAAATTCTTTGACTGTGAATCAGTATTTTTACAATAAATAGCAAGACTCTCTCCTTAAACAATATACAGTGTAAGATATTTGTGTAAACATGTATTTAATTTGTTTCCAAAATGAACTGTTCCATTAAAGAAAAAAGCTAGGCTACATATATTTTCAAATTGTTTTTAACAGTGAATTATAATAACGTTTCCTTTCAGTTAAATATGTATAAAAATGCCTTTTCTGTATTTTAAATAAAAGTATTTCAAGAAATTCTGAAAAGCAAGGGTTACAATTTTTTTTGCTGTGATCTCTAATTTTGAGCCTCTAAGATTTGACTGAAGTAATAATACTATGGTCGATCACTCTCTTTCTCCATCAGCTAAAGACTATTTGTAACTACCTTACTAAATTTCTTTTAAAGAAGTGTATGACGGCTTTAAAAATTACCAGTGTGTTCAGTAATACTAATGTTTTCATATGTTCAGTGTTTTGAACTTGAGTAAAAGTTACAATCTTTGGCTCAGTTCTCTTACCAACACAGGTAGATATTGCTAATAATATCTAATTGTAATTAGGTTGCTAATAACTTAATTTCAGCATCCCAGGCTGGTACTGCAATAAACAATTTGCACCATGTTTGAACTGGACATGACCAATGGTCAGATTTTCCAATCTGCATTGCTAGAGTTGCTTCATAATCCAGATATTTTGGGAATAAGTGTTTGGGAAATGTAGTAGTCTATTAAAAGGAAAAATTCGTAATTTAGGATGGGAATCCATCTTTCTTGGTGGCAAACCTCACAGGTAGTCACAGCCTGTGATCAGCCGCAAAGATCCAAACAGAACATTATTTACACAGCACTTCACATATTAAAATGTAAATTTGGGATAAAAATTTTATCCTTTATATCTAAAGAGGTGGTACACATCAGTTACAATTCTCATTCTAGTCTGCCTAGAATTGAATCAGCTGTCACTTCAAAGGCAGCGAACCGCAAGCAATCAAAATGACTCTTGAAGCTTTTAAAGATATTTTGAATTTAATCTCTGAAAAGGAAAATTGCTGTATATTGATATTTCTCAAGCATTTTTTAATGTACTAACACATCAGTTATTCACCAGACTTCTTTAGCAATCAACACTTTCAAGATTTAAAAAAAACCCATCAGCTATAAAGGTTTAGATTTTCAAAGTCTCTTCAAGGACTCAGGAACAGTGTCAATTAAAATGAGTGGAAAATATGTTGCTTATTTGCTTCAGAAAGATCTCTAGAGATGTTAAGAATGTACTAAATGTGATGAAAACAGGGATATACGCATTTAAACTTCTTGAGACACACCTGGAATTATGTCTGGCAACGTCATTGATTGTTAAGAAATACTCCAAAGGTTTAAAATAATATCACACAACAAACTTTAATAAACTCCAAGGAACATATGTTTGTTCACGAAATTGGTGTAAATGAAAAATGTAATTATGGAGAAACTTCATTAATTTTTATGGTGCTTGATAAAATGTTGGAAATTTTGGAATTTTTTCCCACCCTTTTAAACTTTTAGTCATATTTATTTTTATGTCATCATATAGAAACTTAATAAAGAGTTAGAAATGCCAATTATGGGGACTGCAGGAACAAGTTTTTTCTTGGAAGGACTTAAACAGTACCCTTGTGTGACGTTATCAAACCTTTATTGTACATTCTTTCTGAATGAGAAAAACATGCAGTTTGACTTAATTTTTAGCCATTCAGTATGTGCTAATTGCAAACATTGCTATTCTGAATTACTTTGTCTCTAGAATAGCTCTAGAGGGATGTTGGAAACTTGGCCAAAATTGTTTAAACATGCAGTAAGAAGAAAAGATCAATAGCTTTGTTAGTGAAACTGGAGGTTTTTCTTTGCTTTTTTCATGCCTTTTTTGCATGTTTTGGTTTTGATTGTTACATTTTAGTCAAGCAGGCTGAAATTTATATCTGCTTTTTTGTGTATTTAAAACCTCTCATGTAGCAAATATTTACACATGTTCTAAATTTTTTTACAGTGAATAAAGCCAGTATTTCAATGAACCACAAGAGCACATATGTAGATAACTGTAGATAAGTACATCTATAAAACTTTTATAGAATCAAAACCCATATGAACCCATGTACTGTAAAATTCATGATCCTCTGCCTAAAGTAATACATGATTTCATGTATTCATTAGTAATGCATGATTTACACCATTTCCTTTTTATAAAGCATGACTTTCATGACACTCATTAAACTCGGAGAGAAAGCATGTTATCAACCCATTCACCTATGTAAAGCATGTTTTTCTTATTCTCTTGTAAGGTCAAACTAAATCCTTTCACAGACCCCACACTCTCCCTTTTTTTCTGTCTCTCTCTCTGAGATAGACATTATACATGCGTTTAAGCTACACTTTTTTTCTTCCTTCACTTTCCCCCTCACTGTCCTACTTCCCTAAGCCTCTCTTTCCTGTAAAAAGTTAGTTGAAACGGAACTTTCCACGTTTCTGTGAGAAGTCAAACAAGAGTGAATCAAACACACATTTTAAATATTCCTGCAATTTTTTCTACATTGCTCTTGGCTTGGATAAGAAAAAGGTACTCAAAATGTGTGTAAGATTTATGTGAATGGCTGAGGAAATAAAATGGATATATATATAAGAACGAACAAAAAACAAACAACCACCCCCCAAAAAACAACAAAAAAATCAAAGAAAAACCTTTGAAAATTGAAAATTTATCCCAAATTGTCAAAGCTACTTATTTGGATGCAATGTCTTAAAAAACCACCCAGAACTTCACACTGAATTCCATGTAGTTTTATCCCTGGCCTTTACAGTTTCTGGTGCAAATATTTAGTCTCTAAATGTATTGCATCATCATTCGGGCCACAGTTGCTACCTAGAACATGCACCATTGTTTTGTGTGATAACTATAGCCATTTTCTGCCGGGGGCTGTTCACAATGGAAATTTTGTACCACAAACAATCTTGTTAGTTTCATAATTGCTTCCCCCTTCTAATGCATGCAGAATATAATGAATGCCAAGGCAATCTTTTGAGTCCAAATCCAAGGATCTTCATCAAGACAATGAATGAGCATTCTTTAAATAGAATCGTGTTGAAAGTGCTTCTGCCATAAATACAGTGTAATAAATTTTCTTTAATGGGAATGTTGTATTTTAGCACATTACGTCATTAGAGATGAGCAGCAAAATGGAGTTAATTCCTTCAGCTTCAGTGAGTGCACCAGAAGCAGTGCATTTTCATTCATTGCTTAGGCACCCATTAATTACATAAATTAATAATAGAAAAAATTGAATAAAAATAATAAATATAAAAAAATAAAATAATAAAATAAAGAAGAAAGTATTTAAACCATTATATATGGTAAAGCTTCATTTAATAATTTTAATGCTTACTGAAAGGATGAGGCTGGATGGAGGTGGCATTATCATCCTCTTAAGTGTCATATCTATGGAAATGATAAAATTTCAGATTATTTTTATGGTCTCAATTCTCTATTGGTGCAAAATACTAGACAGCTACTCATTTTGGGAGAACAAAAAGAGCAATAATCATGCTATTCAGTAATTAAATCAATTTAAAAACCTGTGTGGGAAAGTCTGAGCAGAACAAACCAAGACTAAAGCTATTCTTAATAGAATTTCCTGCTAGTTAATGTGAAGTGTACTGATAATTTAAAAAGTTAGAAAGCTGTGCTAAAGTCAACATTTCAACTGAGTGTAAAAGTTCCATGACTATTAAACACTCCAGTGTCAAATCACTGGGGCTCCTTTATGTAAGAATCTTGGCCACTGAATATGAAAAACTGTACTTGAAAGGAAAGTGACTCTACTGTTTCCTCTGAAAACTGAAATAATTTTAATAAATTGAACTTGAAGAGTAACTTGCAGAAGAAAAAGTCCATACTCTGCACTCCACAGTACAGCAGGATGCCCCATATAATTCTTCCTATAATAGTGTCTTTGGGTGTTATACTATTTGGTCTATAAGAAAAAAAAATATGTTAAAATGATCATTCAGGTAAATTTAATTAAGACTATTGCCTGAGATATAACATTTAACAAAATTAAAATATTCTGAGAAACATTATTTAGATTGTTCCACACTATGTTTAAATCAACCCTTTCTTGCTAAGTGTTTTCATTTTGGAAGAAAGGGACTGCTGTGGTGAGAGTGTTCACATTTTTTTAACACGTAAGAGTGCTTCTGCATGCACTGAGAACTTGCTGGTTCAATTCCTTCTCCAGGGATGTGAAATCTTGGTTTCCCCACCTCTACAAGACTGTCCCGTTTCTCTTGGCTGTTGTGAAGAAGCAATGTATTCTACAATTAATTCTCTGTTTACATCCTTCTGCAGTGCACTAAAGGCCTGAACATTCACTGAGGTCCAGTTCATCAGTGGAAGAGACTGAAAGCAGCATCCTATCCTACAACAGCGTAAGTTGGTTTAGCTTCAAAGGACTGGGGCCACAAAAATATTCAGAGGGCTGGAGAGCCTTTCCCATGAATACAGGATGAGAGCTGGAGTAATTCAGCCTCAAGAAGAGAACGTTCTGGGGAGACTTCAGTGTGGCCTTCCAGTACTTTAAGGGGGCTTATAAAAAAGAGGAAGAGTGACTTTGTATACAAGAAGACGGTGACAGGACAAGGGGGAATTTTTTAAACTGAAAATGGCAAGTTTAGATTAAATGTTAGGAAGAAATGCTGTATTATATTCAGTTTTAAGGAAACTTCCCAGTCTGACCATACTCGATCCTCTCTGGCAGTCACACTCCCAAGGCCAGAGACTTTCACTGCTGGGACAGGAGCCCCTTCACAGCAGCAGCTCCTGTGACCCCAGGGGAGCCCCCCTGACCCCTTGCACACCCCACTCACAGCCACACACACCAGGCTTCCTCACTGCTTCGACCCCAGGTTTCCCCCTGCAGAGTCACAGATGTCTCGTTCCATAAAGCCATTTATTCACGGTGCAGTGACACAGAAACAGCTCCAGCTGGTGCTCCTCAGGAGGGAGCCCCACCAAGGAATCCTTGGGCTTTTACATCCTCATGGTCCAAATAGGAGCAAGTCTTGCTCTTCCTCCAAGCACTCGGCTCCTGCTGTGTCTCCTGGTGTCCATTCACCCGTCTGGGCCACCAGTCCTTCTGCCCTTTGTTCTGCTGTCTTGGGCTCCCACCCAGAGCTCCCACCCAAAGCTGCATCTTGCAAACTGAGATATCTGCACCTGGTGTATTCCTCAGCACTCAGAGGGTGGTGAAACATTGGAACAGGTTGCCCACAGAGGTTGTGGATGTCACATTCCTGGAAGTGTTCAAGACTATGTTGGCTGAAGCCCTGAGTAATCTGATCTAGTGAGTGGCATTCCTGTCTATGGCAGTTGCAGTGGAACTAGATGACCTTTAAGATCCCTTCCAACCCAAACCATTCTGATTCTATGACTAAAGCCAGATGAGAGCTTCATCCTGTACTCTTCTGTCTATCCGAACATAATCTATCGTTGTTTCTGCAAAAAAGGTTCTATGCTGGTGAAATATTTTTAAAAATCCCTTTATTTCTCAGCCAGTTGGATCAAATCTATTCAGGTGATCACAACAAATAAATTACTCCTGAGGTACAGGAAAGGGTGACACCAGTTCACACCAATTCCAGTGGATGCTCAGCTCTAATAATGGTATCAGATAGAATAGGAAATCTCTTTCTGCAATAATAGGACTATGACTGAATTTATGGTGATATATATGGACATGATTATAGCTGCAATGATGATTGGCCAATATCCTACCATGAAAATTCATTATTTTTCTATAATTTAAATACTATATTAGTAAGCATAAAAATCTGATAGTAGCATTGTCATCTGTCTTGTATGGTGTCTTCATTCATAAAGAGATCTCAATGATTCCATAAAAGATTTAGTATATAAATATTCAGTTGATTGGCTTCACGCCTGTATTGGACATATGATGTTCCTTTGTGAGCATGATCGTAAATTACAAGGCTTCACTACTAATAAAAGACTGTTAACTGAAATGCCACTTCTTTGTATTATTTTATTTACAGGAGGAGAAGATATAAAGTAGATTGTTAGCTTCTGACAGAAAAGTAAAACTCTTAAACACATGAACAGCTCTAAGCAGGAGTTCTACTAAGTGCTCTAAAGATGCCAGGGCCCTTGGTAGACAAAGAGTGCTGTTTCTCAAAAGGCTGAAAATTGGTTAAGTAAAATTTTATAAGTGAGAAAGGTGAAAATTTGCTTCTTTGAAATTTACATAACTTACTTGAATTTCCGTTAAAATATGTAGAAGCTCATTCTGGAGGAACTTTCAATAAAAATACTGATAATATAAATATTACATAAGGTAAAAAAATTATAAAACTTGTTTTCCTGTCTTGTGGTATGGTTCATCTTACACTGAATGCTGCAGATCAGATAATGTCACAACTATAACTACAGTTCCAATATTAGATTATGAAGATGCCATTTATCAGTAAGAAATGAAATCACAGCTGCAAGGAAGTGAAAGTTCCCAGGGATAGGTCACATTGGTTTACATTGTCATGTCATTCTTGAATTCATCACTGTGATATGTATGATAGTTCTGGATGATTAAACATTGAAAAATAAACATAAATTGCATCAGCGTCAAGGTCTATTTAAATGCATGAAAAAAATTCACTCAATTACTGCTCAGCAATGTAGCTAGTTGAGAAATGAAATAATTGTTCATAGGGACCACAGAATACACATTCATTTGTCAAACAGAAGGTTGGAAACCTTCTCCAAATGTTTTTTTGTTTCTCTTGAGCATCAACAGACTCCAATGTAGGAAATTAAATATAAGATAGACATGTTATGAAAACCAATATAAATTTATATTCATTCTACAATTTAAAAAACTTACCATGGCCAGAAAGTGTATAATAAGGGTTTTGAATACATTTCCCAACAATTTAAATGAACATGGCCTCTTACAAAAGAATGGTGAATTAATTAATATTAGGAGTTAGTACACTTGGCAGTGATATAGGCCAAGTGGGAGGTACAATACATTGGGGGAAAAAAGTGCTGCTGGAGCATTTGCAAGAACAAACACGAAGAGAATCAGACGTAGTTCCAGTAGAGCTACTGAATTCACAACAGCACAAAGTATGAGACAATGCAGGGTATGAGATAACTTGTCCTAGGACACTTTCAGCTGGAGGGATGGCAGCATTTTTAGCATACAGGTAGTAGTGCTGCTCTTGACAAGTGAAGCTGATGTAGCATGCTGCAAGGAGCATCAGCTGACGTTGCATGCTGCAAGGACCATCAGTTGTCTGCTGTCTTTGAAAAGAAATCTCCACCTTCTAGCAGGCACACAGGTACCTTCCTCCTGTCTTACTTTCCCACGCCCTTTCAGCAGCTTCTTTGGTTGCACAAACTCCATCCAATAATTTCTGAACCTGTGGGAGAACATCTCTCTGTCACTTTTGGGGCTTGCTTTCTTGTTTGCCTCCTATTTCAGTTAAACTGTCAACTTCTCTTAGGCATCCATGAGGATGAGCTTTTGCCACAGGCTCCTTCCGGGCTCTGCCACTGTGCCTCCCCACCCTCCTGATATTTCTGCCAGCCATACATGCTTAATTGTCCTTCCAACAGACACCATTTCCTGCTTTCAAATGGGCATACAGGCAGCTTTTTTGACCGCAGCAGTTTTAACATGAATATGTGTAGTGTCCAGAGAGCACCTGCAATAAAAAAAAAAAATTAAAAATATGAAACAATGCACCATATGCTGCTGAAGAACCCTTCATGCTCGGTAGGGTCAGTATGTTTCTGACCTATAAAGAACCACAATGTTTTATTTGCTTCATGTAATGCTCTTAGTATTGGGCCTTAACTGTCTCAAAATGGCACACTCAAACTTCATCAAAACAATTTCTTGGGGATTTTTTGCTCATCATCCCTGATAGCTAAGCTCTAAGGAGCACAGACTTTTCTCCTGCTCTAGAGCAGAGAGCAACTGAAAGAGTCAGTGTTCTTTTGACACTTGAGGGAAAGACCTGGAGAAGATACAGGGAAAAGGGGTTTTTGTTAAAGAGGTTTTAGAAATTGTAAGGCTTGTAACAACATACAGAAATCTTGGCTAATTTACAGTATGAATGGTCCTAGGGTTCCTGTTTACCCTAAACATAGTCAATTCCTTTATAAGGATGTAAAGGCTGGGACCCAGGAAAAGGAAGAAAAAAGGAGGGCAAGAGACTTTATGTAAATGCATTCCATGGTGTTAGAGATGCCACAAGATGCTGAAGGATTTCCTGTGAGCTGAGTCTTTCCCCTTAGCAAGGTTGCAAATATTTTTTTTCTGGGAGCTGAAACAGAAAAATTAGCAAAGACATAGGAATCAGATCGAGAGGTAGGGAGTGAAGAGCAGCACCAGGCAGAGGTGGTGGGAGGAGATACAAGTGAGGCAGAGCCAGGATGGCACAGAGGCATCAGCAGAGGCAACTCACTGCACAGAGAGCCAAGTGAGCTACAGGCAGCCGCTGCAGCAGTGAGACAGCCAACATGAACAGCAGGTTGGATCAATTTAAATCAAACCCTGATCCCCAATGAGAGTTAAAAATGTTAATAACTGAGTGAAAACTACTTCAGGGGAGGAAAATCATCAGCTTCACAGTAGTACAAGGGAAAACTCTCAGTTTTTATACTTCACAAACTGTTTATTTTTTGGAGCTTTCTTTCAGAGTTTGTACTTTGTTGAAGTTTCATTCCTTTAATAAAGATGTTGTTTGCAGACGATTTCAATCATGTTTACAAGTGGACCATATTAATCATCTGAGCACCGGAATGCTCACTGTACTTTTTTCAGGTTTCTTGAAACGGGACTGATGTGGTGTTTTTTTTTAATAACCTTTAAAAATGATTTTTTAGCTATTTCATATATTTTGAAAGGGCTGCATAGCCCTTTCATCATCCACAATTTAAATTTAAAAGGATTGTCTTTTGTCTCAATATAACAAGATCCCCTGTATGATGATCTCCCTTCAAAATAAGATCAGCAACTCAGTCCTGATTCTGTTTTAGTCTTCATTCCTCCTCGCTTCTCGGATGAATTTGAACTCATTTGAAATCTGTCAGTAAAATTATTTAAGGTACATTTAGTTGCATTTCATATGACTGAGGTTTAACTGAGGCAATTTAAAATTCATTATTTAGCAGCCCTCTGAAGTTGTGTAAATAGTCCATTGTAATGTATGACTGATTGATTTATTGATATACATGCCTCCTTCAAGGAGGAATTTGGGTCAGTATACATCATGCAAAAACTATTTGGTTGAACTTCATTGCTTTCTTAGGATGCAGTTTGACAAAATAGGTTCCATTGAGTTGATAGGTTGAGTAGTGTATCTTTTTCAGGAGGCAGGTAATATTAACATCAGCGGAGTCTTTGAAAGTAACATTGGAATGAGTGTAATAAAACCTGAAAATAACAGTCAGCCATGCACTGCTGGCAGATTACAAAATCTCCTCCCATTTTAAATGTCTGTACTGCAGTCCTCTGAAGAGAAAAAGTGCGCCAAGACATAACTAGAATTTACTCTTTTATAGCCTTGACCGTGACCTGCATGCTAATCCAGGAAGGAAAGTGTTAAACACTTACTGTGTGTGTAGCAGTGCTTAGCAGTGAACCTTTACATCCAGTACAATTAATACCCCCTTGTGTGTTTCTTTGATCCTAGCCCTTTTGATTTTAACTCCTCTGATACAAATGTCTAGACAACCCCAAATACATTTACAAAAAATGTAATCTGCTTTGAAGGACATATGGTTCTGCTCTAAGAAGTACTGACAAGAACTGGTTTTTGTAATGTAGGCTATCCATCACTTCTAGGTAGGAAATGCAGAAAATAGCCAATCCCCTGAAAATGAAAGTCTATGGATATTTTTTCTCTGTATCTGTAAGTATGTAAAGCAGGTAGATACAAAGCTGCTGAGGGCTGATTTATATTTTTAATCTAGAGTTCATAGTGGCATATGGTCATGTGATTTAAAGCTACACAAGCTTGCAGCAGTGACAGTTCTCAGGACCTTTAAACAATTTTGGAGAACCTTGCTTGGTCCTCAGAAGCTCCTGGAAGCCTAGAGACCACCTCGTTTGCACAAACAATCCCATTTAAAAGAAAACATATACTGCCTGACACGTGGTATAATCTTTGAAACAGACAAAACCAATGTGGGAAAATTTTAAGAAATGAAAAGGGATGGCAGAGAGATACATGGAAAGTTTGGGATTACATTGAAGATCTAATATGTTCTGAGATACTGTGACTCAAGCTAGGATAATCACCTCCCTCCCCAAAAAAGGTGTGAACAGATGATGTTAGTAAATTGGAGTGGTTAATCAGCTGATTTCACTTCATAGCAAGAAATCATCTAGTACATGTTTGGTCATCCCTATTCTTACAGTCAAATTTATTTTTATGGGCAAAAAGTGAATGCCCTTCTATGCAACAAGATCATTCTAACTGTGAATTAAATTTAAGTAGCAAAAACAAGTTCAGATTTTTTGTTGCAGAAAAAGAAAGAAGAAAAAAGAAGAAAGGAAAAGGAAAGAAGAGTAAAAGAAGAAGGAAGGAGGAAAAAGGAAGGCGGAAGTAAGAAGGAGGAAGAAGGAAGGAGGAAGAAGGAAGGAGGAAAGGTNTGATTCCACCACTTCTCTGAGCAACTTGTGAGGAGAAATGAGTAGCAGAAACAACATGTCATGTGATGTAATAAATTGACTGCAACATCCATTCCCCATGCCCCTGTTCTGGGGGGATGAGGTAGAGAAACTGGCAGTGAAACTAAGGTAAGGAAGAGGGGAGAGGTAGGGATAAGGAGTTTTAAGATTTGGTTCTGTTTCTCGTCACCCTCTTCTGATTTTGATTTGCAATAAATTAAAATAATTTCTGCAAGTTGAGTCTGTTTGGCCTGTGATGGCAACTGATGAGCGATCTCTCTCTCCCTGTCCTGATCTTGTCCCATGAGTGTTTCATTCTGTTTTCTCTCCCCTGTCCAGGCAAAGAGGGGAGCAATAGGGAGGTTTTGGTGGGCACCTGG
>VYZR01094328.1:0-33527 GCA_013400675.1 Oxylabes madagascariensis
CAGGAGAAGGTGGCCAGCAGCCCTGGGGCGCTGGGGAGCTGTGGGAGCACTGTGCAAGAGTGGGGTTTGGGATTTGAGAGGGTGATGTTTGGGATTTGTAAACATGAGGTTTGGGATTTGTAAACACGGGGTTTGGGATTTGAGGGGGTGGGGTTTGAGATTTGAGGGGTTGGTTTTGGGATTTGAGAGGGTGGGGTTTAATATTTGAGAGGGTGGGGTTTAAGATTTGAGGGGTTGGTTTTGGGATTTGAGAGGGTGGGGTTTAATATTTGAGAGGGTGGGGTTTAAGATTTGAGGGGTTGGTTTTGGGATTTGAGAGGGTGGGGTTTAANGGAGGTAAAATTCCAATTTAGCTGCCTGTTAGGAAAGTCCCCTGGGACTTCATGCATCCAGGGGAACCAGGGACTTTCCTGACCAAAGGAAAGCTTGGGGATGTGAAGTGGAAACAGCAAAGAGAAAAAACTTTTTGGTTGCTGCATTTGGGTTTAATTAGCCTGCCACGGCTGCTTCTCCAAACCAGCCAAAAACTTTCTCTGGGGGTTTCCAGAACCTCTTCAAGTTCTGTGCACTGGTAATGCAGCACAGCTTGGTTTTGTCAAGTAGGATTTGGACTTTTCCATTTATGATCCTGAAGGAAGCAAGGGAGACCAGGGATATGTGGGCAAGGAAACAATTCTTTAAAGGAATGACATCACTTGGCTGCCCTGAGGAGCAGAGCGGTTCTGAACTGTGTCAGTGTGAATATATTCCCACTGTGCACTGTCAGAATCTGCAGACTAAACTGAGTCTATGTTCTCAAGGTCTGGGCCATTTGGACTCCAGAAATTTGATTTCTGTCCTGGTTTGTCCCGCTCCCATCAGGACTGCAGCCCTGTGGAGCCTGGCTTTGCTCAGACACTGAGGTCCTGATGAGTTTTAACCCAGTTTGAAATGTAGAGGCCTCAGAGTGTAATGTCCCATGCAGTTGTGATGGGGATTAGTGCTCCTCACCCTGACAATATTATGGCCTGTGTTATTTCACTTTCATTCTTGCACTTGGCTTTTTCCCGAAGGCTGTGACGGGGCAGGAAGGGCCAGCAGCGACTCCAGGACAAAAAGGTTTCATTTCTGCTCCTCTTGTGGAGGAGGATTGAGATGTGAGAGCCAAGTGGAACCTCCAGGAAAACTGGAAATACAACGAAAAGCTTTAAAAACGACCCGTGCCATTTTGCAAAATTGCTTCTCTTCAGCAATCTGTGAATTTGGGGAAGGGGGGCGTTGCTGCTGCGCAGGGTTCAGGCACAGCAATGGTGTAAATTGCAAATTGAAGTGCCAAAACCAGTCTGGCCTGTGCAGGTCACTGGAGTAGACACGGCTCTTGCCTGAAAGCATTTGTAATCTAAAACCGCGGCGCTATTCCCATTGGAGGTAATGACAAAACTCCATGTGATTGCAAACGGAACAGGATTAGACCCTAACTAAATAAAAGGAGCTTTTTCTTTTTTTTTTTTTCTTTTTAAGTCACCAGATACTCCTTCCCTACAACAAATTCAAACAGCTTTTGTTCAGGAGTCCAAGAACTGAGTTTAGTCTGGGAAAAAAGAAAAAAGAAGCACAACTTCTTTCCTCACTTTCGAGCAGGTTTGGAAAGACAAGATTTGAAAGAGAATTCCCATCTGTTATTGGAGCATTTAATCATTCTCTAAAAGCCGGCGCAGTTTTATTTTCTCTGGGGAGCGAGCAGCATTAGCTGAGGCATAAAGCAAACTCCACCAAGTGTAGAAAAAACTCACCCTGATGTCCTGTTTGACAAACTGACCTGCGGGTCACAACCTGAGTTTATTGATCCGTGGGGCCTTGTCTGGGTGCCGGGCATGTTTTCTGGACTTTGGTTTCAGCTGCATTCCTCACTTCTCAAAGAGGGGGTGTGGATTTCTGCTAGGAGTAACCACTGGGAAGGAAGTAATGTTCATTAAGTGTGCAGGCAGTGCAGGACGAAGCATGCTCAGTGGCAAAAAGGCTTCGCTCCCGTGCCTGTCAAGCCCGAGGTTTGAACTCGTTCCAGAATGCCGGATTTACTTTTCAGGAAGGAACGCTACCTGCCCGGGCTGCGTTTTTCCCTTCCCTCCTCCTCACAATGTTCTTTTGATGCTTTCCTGCCAGTGGGAATCTCGCCCTGGAGAAGGAGACAAAACTTTGCTACCTGTGAGAAACGAAGACTGCGTAGGTCAGTACGAGGGGGCGCAGAGGAACTTTGCCAGCAGCTTTCGTGACTTTTGAACTGCCCTCTTTCTGCTCTCCTCTATCCCTTCCCCTCTTGAGCAGAGCTGAACTTTTTTTTGGGGGGGGTAAAAATAAAAATAAATAAAAAGTTCAGTCCTCTCTGCTTGTTCATTCTCTCTGCTGAAGGTAAACTTGGTTTAAAGTGAAAACAGCCCAAATTTGCTGGGAGCTGAGCTTAACTTCTGCAAAGTCGACTTGCCGATAGAACAGAGATTTGTTTTCTTTACTTTTCCTTCTCTTTCTTCTTTTTGCTGTAAATGCAATCCTGGGCTTGCAGCGTGTGCTTTAAAAGCCTGTTCCCCCCTTTCTCTCCCCGCCCTCTGCCTTAGAGCTGAAAATGAGACTCGTTCTTGAATAATAAACTCTGTGTTATCAAGCAAATCTTGTGGCTTGTTCATGTGATTGTTCCCAGTCCCAGCATCGATGTTTTTTTGCCTTTTTAAGACCTTTTCCAGTTCTTTCTGGAAAAAGGAATTGCAAAACTGTTAGCAGAGAGGTGAGAGAAAGCAATTTGAGTTGATAACTAAGTTTTACTCGGTGGCTGAATTTTTAAGCTTTTCTATTTTTAGGTGCTCACTACTTTTTGCTTTTAAAAGCATATCCTGTCTCTCAAGGATTCAAAATATTCCCAACCTTAGAATGGGAAATGAGATTTTTTCTTCTTTTCATGAGACTTTGTGCTGCCTAATAGAGATTTTTCTGAACATAGGCCAAACGGCCAAGAAACAAAATGACCACTGAATAAGAAGTGAAATGAACTTAAATAATTAGAAACTGCCTGTAGTTAATGATTGTTTGAAGTGGGTCAGAAGCATTTGGCAGCTTCTGGTGTTAAATTTTGTACTTGGATCTACTTGGGAATAGTTATGTGGTTTATCAAAAGTTGGGATTTAAGTTTGTGTGCTTGAGGAGTGGGTACAGACTTGGATATTTCTGTTTTAGAAACTGAAGAAATGACTTAAACACATGCAAACGTGAAACCCTTGTGTTTAAAAGCTGTATATTTATTGTTTGGTTGTTCTGAACTGGGAGTTATCCCATGCAGAGGATCTCAGTAGGGAAAAAAGGGACAGCAGGTATGATGAATAACTCCTGGCTGGAGGATTAGGAGTGGAAAATATCTTTGCAAACTCCACGAGTTCTGCTAAAAAATCTCTGTGCAGCCCCCTCTGTGCAGAGGGGGAGAGGAGGAGTGGGTTTTGCTGGATCTCCCGGGGGGTTCCCACTGGGATTTACCTGCCTCGTGCCCGGGGAGGGACACGGAGCAGCCAGGCCAGGCATAAGGAATCTGCAAATACCCAAAGCTGGAGCTCTCTGATCTTTCCCCACGCTCACCCCCTGAGATCCAAGGCAGTTTTTGATCAGGGAAGGCTGGGGAAATGTCTTTGCCTTTTGATTTGGGGGCCTGGTGGGGATGGTGGTGCTGCGGATGGACACGGTGTGGCCACGGGGCTCTCTCCCCCCTGTACATTCCAGCCCTCCATTTCCTGGGAAATGGGGAGGGTCTTTTGCCAGGCGCTTTGCATATTTATGGGAGAAAAAAAAAAAAGAAGCCTGGTGCTTTGAGAGGTGAATAAAGCCAGGCTGCAAAGCTGCACATCCTCGTCTGGGTTTTGAACGCGGACTTTTGGTGCCTGGGATTTATCCCAGATCCAGTGGAAGGGCAGAGCATTGTCCTCATCCAGGCTCAGACAACGTGGCCTCCCCCATTGTTCCTCTGCAGGTATCCAAGTCGCACGAATCCAGCTTTGTAGAAACCCACTTCATGTGTAAAATTATAGTTCAGGACAGGAAATATTTTGAAATATTTTGCAATTATTTAATTTCTCTCCCTAGGGTTGAAATTTTGCGATTTGTTGCTTTGCAAATGTTGGAAATGGAAAAAAACCCTCTTGGTTCATGGAGACCAGACTTTCACCTGTGATGTGGAATACTCAGGTCCCCCATTGTTCCTCTGCAAGTATCCAAATTGCACAAATCCAGCTTTGTAGAAACCTACTTCATGTGTAAAATTATAGCTCAGGACAGGAAATATTTTGGGATTATTTAGTTTCTCTCCCTAGGGTTGAAATGTTGCAATTTGTTGCTTTGCAAATGTTGGAAATGGAAAAAAACCCTCTTGGTTCATGGAGACCAGACTTTCACCTGTGATGTGGAATACTCAGGTCCATTAAATGAGGATCAGCCAGATTTTGGCCAATAAACCATTTAGTCTCCTATCCTTCTTTGTTTTCATCCTTAAATACAGATATGTTTCTTCCTCCACCTACCCAGGTATTCCCAAGGCAAGTCTGCTCCTGTTCGTTGGTCGCATTTAAATCCTTCTTTATTTCTAAAGCAAGGGAGGGGAATTCCACAGTTCCTGGAAAGGCCCAGGTCTTTCTAAGGTTTCATTTACCATTTCTAAGCTTTCATTTACCTCCAGAGTGGAGCAAACCATTGCAAATGTGCTTAACCTCATTTTCTGTCTTCCATTTTTGTGCTGAATCCTGGTTTTTTGAGCGATTTAAATAGGGGGAAAAACCTTAAGGTGTCTCGCTGAAGTTCCACGTATGGTTTTTGCTCTTTGAAATGGAGATGCCTCCATCTGAATCCAGCCACAACCAAGAGGCAGAGGTGAAATTTGGGTGGAGGGAGCAAGAGGAGAGAGGAATGGGCTGGATCCCATCCCCTGGAGCTGCAGGGCTGCTCCTGCCTCGGGATGAGCAGAGCAGGAATCTGGTGCTCTTGGAATTCTGGAGCGCTTCAGGCACCTCCCAGTGCTCACACATCCTTATTTTTTTTTGAAGATGGGGATTTCTCAGAGCGTTTTGAGGATCAGGATGTTCTGCTCCATCTGAAACAGCCTGGCTAAATCCCTTGGGAAAGGAGAGGCAGCCGGGATGAGGGAAACAACCCCTACATGGGGGTATCCCTGATGGGTCACTCCTGACCTACACCCTAAATGTGATTTAGGAATGAGCACATTCCTAAAAGGACCCTGTGGTTGTTGGGATGTTCTCCAAAGAGCAGGACTCTCCGTATGGGAGAGCCCAGGGAAGTGGAAAACAAGGGGTGATTTATTTCCAAGGAAGCTGCCCTAGGTGAGGACAGGGAATCTCTTTGGAGGAGGCACTCAAAGCTGTGTTTTTTCAGGTCTGGTGCAGAAGTGTAAGGGGAAAACTGCAAATGGCGCCTTAGGCAGTGTTTGAGGTATCTCAGGCAGAAATGTGCATTATCACCACCCTGTTTTCCTTGAGAAGAACCAGGGAACAGCAGGACAGGTCACTGGAGGCTCCTCTGCCTGATGTTTGCCCAGGATCCTGCGCCTCCAAACCCTCCTGGGAACATCCAGAATGTGCCTCTTTCCCCACCCTCCCCGTCCCCAGGATGAGCACAGGGAGGTTGCTGCAGGGAATGAGCCGTGGAGGAGTTCAAACCTCTTTACAAGTTCATAATAAAACCTTTTCCCTCAAGGTGTTGGATTTACCCCAATTTTTCCTAAAAGGCAGAGAGGTGTTGCAGGTGTTGCTGCATCATTTGAGCCGTGGGACAGTGACTGCGAGCAAAAGACAATTCCTGGTGTTAATGGTGAATTCCTCCCTTTATTTCTGCAGGTAGCAGTGGAAATGAAAGGATTCCTATTTCCCACACAGGCTCCACAAATGTAAGTACAAATACAATTTATTTTGCCGTTGGTGGAGGTGTGAGTCTGACGATCAAAGCACGAGACACGTGTAAATGTTGTGTGGGGTTTTTAAAAAAGCAAACAGACAAGGGGGTCAGGGGAAATGTACTTATTTGACATTTTCCTGCTGGCTTTGCAGAAGCTCAGGGTTCATTTGGATTTAGATCCAGCTGCATTTGGGCCAAAGTTGTCTCTGGAGAAGTCTGGGAGGGACAGGAGGGGAGAAAAGCTTTTAGCTCTGTTCTATTGAGAAACCTCCTGGGTACCAATTTCAGAAACTCCTGCGGGACTGAGAAGTTTAACTCCTATTTTTAGAAGTATTGTGGGAGCTTAAATCAGGCTTCAAAGCTTTTAGGAACCTGGAAAGGCAGGTGGGAAGCCCCTGGGATCTGTGAAGTGTCTGAACAGGTTCAGAGCCTCACTCTCAGAGTTAATACTTAACTCACCACAGGGACATTAACAAAACCCACTTGACTCCTGCATCAATCTCCCCATATCCAAATCCCTGGAAATCTTCTGTCTCCTGATTTCAGAGGAACTGGCATTCAGAAATTCTGAAGAGTTTGAGGCTCTCAACGATTTTTGAACGTTACCATCCACTGCTTTCAAATCACAAATTAAAATAATGAATGCAACACGTATTTCAGTGTCTTGTTTTGGAGTTCTCTGAAGTTCAGGGGAGTTTCTTTTGTTTGAGGCAGCCCCTTGAGAGGTTGGAGAGTGCCGCAAAACCTCAGCTGAATTTCAGTGCGGATTCTGCTCTCTGCAAAAAAAGTTTCTCGAGTTGCAACCTGGGCCAGAGTTCAGCATCTGAATCCCCTTCCCCGGGCAGAGGTGCAAAGAAATCGAACTTTCTGCATCGAGATGCAAATTCCCCATAGAAATGGGGCTTTTCTGAGCTGCTCTTGGGGTTCAGGTGGTTGAAAAAACGAGCTTTGTGTTCCCGAGGCAGCAGGGACCGGGGTTTCTCCAAAGTGCCTTTGTCTGGGGATGTGTAAAGCCCTCAATGCGTCATTCTTTCTGCTTCAGCTGTTAGAGACTCCCATCTTCTCTATTGATTTTACCCAGAGCTCTGCCTGCCCTTGAAGGTGTGACCTGTACCTCAGGCTAATTTATTTCTGTCATGGCTGCAGCATATTTTAGAGGGCAGCAGGGGTAGGAGGGAGAACAATGAATTCAACATGGAATATAAATCCCGAGGCTGCAGCCCTCAGACATTCCAGCACAGAGCCCATTCTCCCGCCTGGCATTCTGCACGGTCTGGGATTAAAAAGGGGGAAAGAAAAAAAAGGGAAAAAAAAAAAAAGAAAGAAAGAAAGAAAGAAAAAAAAAAAAAAAGGCAGGTGCTTGTATAACTAATCAGGTGAGCCATTGTGGGTAATCCCTTTGGTCACACACGCTGGCATGGATATTAAAATTTGCTGGGCTTCTAAACCACTTACAATGACATCTTAGTTTGTGAACCTGAATGGAAAAGCCTCACCTTGACGGGCCAGGAGTGTTTTTGGAGCTGAGCACTGGAAATGTGTGTTGTGGATGGGCAAATGCTTTGGTTTTGTGCTGAAAACTCATTTTGGTGGGCAGAATGATGGATTACTTTTTTATTTTATTTTATTTTGCATTGTACCACATTTACTTTCCTGTTCAGCTTTTACAGACTTAAATTTAAATGAGGTTTAAACTCCGCAAGTTTGAGCTGCTGAAGCACCTGGCCCCTCTCATTATCCTCTGGGGCTCGGTGGGGTTTGCTCTCATGCCCTGCAGCCTTTCCTCCTGCCCCACACAGCATGAAAAGCTGGATTTCTCCAGGGAATTACTTGTTGCTGCCCAGTTCCCTTGAAGGAAAGCTGAGCATTGGAGAACTCTCCTGGAAAACTTGGGCTGGCACCGTGGCCTTGGGATGCAGGCAGCACTGGGATGGCTGCAGGGATTTCCAGCATCCCTCCTCCCTCCTGGCTCGAGGTTTTGGATCAAATCAGTGAATCCTGGATGCCCAGCGGGATGAGGGTGATGGCTCGGGGTGATTTCCTGCAGTTCAGACTGCTCAGGTCACAGCTCTGCAGCACAGGAGGGGCTTTTATCAAAACACCAGCTCACATAATTCCAATTTACTGCCTTCCCTGGGAATTTAGGGCTCATCCTTCAGAGGGGCTGAGCCAGGAGTTGCTGCCCTGGGGTTTCTGCTGTGGGTCAGGGCAGTGGGGCCAGCAGGGAAGGTGAGGATCCAGAGGAATGCAGAGCACTCCTGAGCCGGGTGTATTTCATTTCCAGGTGATTTTCTGGGAGCTGCTGCCACAGAAAGCACTAAATTAGCTTGGGATAGCTGAATCTAGTGTCCTGAATTCAAAGTTTGTAGTTAAATCTGGTTCCTTTCTGTGAGATTTGGGTTCGAGTGTGTCCATATCCCACAGGCACAAATGTTTGGTTTCCTTTACCCCAAAGATTTTGTGCAGAAAGATTTTGGTAGCACCTGTAGTGGGGAAAAAGCAGAGCAGGAGGTGTCAATTCAGGGTAGAAAAGTGAATAAAAAGAAGGTTTAGGATTTATGGAAGGGGTGCAGGGATATAATAAGAAATTAAATGGGATCTTTTTGCACCTCCACTTTCCTCATAGGTATCTACATATGATCTCTGCCAATATATTGATTATTCCCAGGGAACAAAGCAGCCAGGGCTGGGCATTCCAGCTGCAGCCCCCTGGTATCTTGGCATCTTTGTGTTTATGGGGCTCACCCTTTTCACTTGGCCCCCAGGAGCAATAAAGTCAGCCAAGATCCGGCCTTTTCAGAGCACTGCCACTCTCCTAAAACAGAGGGAGGGAGGGAATGAGAGGCAGTTCCAGCCCAGAAAATACCCTGGGTGCTTCTGTGAATGATTTTTTTTGGACTTCCAAGGAAAACCTGAGATAAAGAGGGAGAAATATTTATCCTTAATATTAATCCAGCCCAGGGCTGGGGGTTCTCTGAAACACTCAGACTCCACTTCTGGCTAGAACTCACCTCGTGGGGTTTTTTGGGAGCATTTCACTGGGGAAAAGTTGCCCAAAATGTTATTTGCCTGATTTTTTCCTCGAGGAAAACTTTTAGTTGAAGTGGGACAATAATGGGCAGTTCATAAGCTGGAGTGGAACCTGAGGTTCTCCGTGTTTCTCCCTCTCTTGTGCCACCTCTGCCAAAATGCTTCTGTGCTTCACTCATGAATTGCTGTTTGCAGCTTGGTGATTTCTGTGATTCCCTCCCTGAAATCCAGGTTTTGGCTGAGGTTTCAGCTCTTGCTGCTGTGGGACAGGGTGAAAGTTTCTGCTCTGGCCACTTGGGCTCCTCCTGAGACTCAGTTTCACGTCCACATCATCCTGGCCTTTCATTTAATGGGAATTTTCTCGCTGCATCCACTGGGCAGCTTTGGAAATTCAGGAAGGAAAAACGGAGTAATTAAAATGCTGAACACCCTCAGTGGAGTCCAAGTGCCCTCCCGAGGAGCTGCTGGCCAGTGGGAATTCTCCTTTAGACCCCTCGGAGCTGTCAGCACTGAAGACATGAACCCAGTTCATGTTTCCTTGCTGTTCTGGAGGTTTGGGGATTTTTTTCATGCTCCTTTCCAGTTCCAGTTTCCTTACTGTTCTGGAGGTTTGGGGATTTTTTTCATGTTCCTTTCCAGTTTGTTTTCCTTGCTGTTCTGGAGGTTTGGGGATTTTTTTCCTCCTTTTCTGGGTGTCCTAGAAAGGTGTTTGAGTGCTCAGGTTAACCCCAGAGGCAGCTGCGGGTCAGTGAGGGGAGGAAGGAGTCCCAGGGCTGATGGCAGGAACAGAGTTCCAGCACATCAAACCCCTCTAGATAAGATGTCTAAAGTGCAGTGGGGGATTTTTAGGACTGAAAAGCATCCCAGTAATGCAGCTGAGATTTTAGTAATGAATATCTTATGAACTAAAAACATCATTCTCTCTTTTTTTTTTTTTTTTGGTGGCAAAAAGAAGGGAAAAAAATACACCCAAAGCTGGATGTGAGAGGGATGGTTGCAACATAATTTAATAGCTGAGGTGGCCTCTCATGTGCTCCCCAGATGTGCAGCCCCAAATGTCTGTTCTGTGGGGCTGATTATGGGATGCACGCATTCAGAGCTGGGAGCAAAGGGGGCATTGATTTCTTTCTGGAGAGGGGTGGCTGCTGCTGTGTTGGGGATAATTAAACACTGGAGCTGAAGCAGAACTGAGCAGAAAAAGGAGCATTATTGCACCTCCAGGTGTAAAGAACTCCGGGATTGTCCACACTGGGGTGGGCAGAAGTTGATTTTTATGGAAGTGGTGATGCACAGATAAAGGGCATTAAGGTGCACTGAGCCCCTTTGTGGTCGCTCTCGTTCTTGGTGGAAGTGATTTCGTGTAAACTTGATTTGGTTCCAAACTGAATTTAGTGAAACCAAATTCAAGCCACTTTGATTGTGAATAATGAAGTCTAAACAGCATTTCAAGCAGTGCTCAAATAACCTCAAAAATTAATATAGTTTGATTATCCTGAGTGCGCTGGTGCAGATGCTCCAAGTCCACTTTTGATTTTATCATTCACTCCTTGAAGTATTTGGGGTTTTTTGCCTTTCAGACTCCCAAGATACTGTGCTAATTTCAGCTTTCACAAGAGAAAAAAGGTATTGCAGAGAACATCTTTGAGAATGTGAACCCCAAAGGTGTCAATATCTGAATTCAGGTAATTTTAGGCTAATTTTAAAGGTGTTCTCACTTTCAAAAGTTCAGATTTGTAAATGCTGGGGTTTATCCCATGCCCTGGAGGGAGTGATGGGATTTTAGTTGGTGTCATAACTGGGAATCTGATTTCTGTCAAGTCGAGCTCGTGGCTTGGCACTGGATTATCCCACAGTGGAGGGGGAACAGCTTGGCTGAGGGATATCAACGCTTAGGATGAAACAAAGTCCATGGAAGGACAGGATGGATTTGGAGGGACCTTAAAGCTCATCCTGCCCTGGGCAGGGACACCTTCCACCGTCCCAGGCTGCTCCAAGCCCCGTCCAGCCTGGCCTTGGACACTTCAGGGATCCAGGGGCAGCCACAGCTTCTCTGGGCACCTGTGCCAGGGCTGCCCACCCTCTCAGCCAGGAATTCCTTCCCAAAATCCCATCTAATCCTGGCAGTGGGAGCCATTCCCTGGGTCCTGTCCCTCCATCCCTTGTCTCCAGCCCTCGGGTGCCAGCAGAGCCTGGAGGCTCCCAGGACAGGGTGATGAGAGCTCCTCGCTGCAATTAAACCCCAGAAATGTGCAAACCCCTGTGGTGGACACCTAAAATTTTGCTGTTCCTCTGTTTAGGAGTGGAGGCACTTCCCAAACCTGTGATAATGATCATTTTATAGAGATTGGGACCAAGAAAAGCAGCAGCCTGGTGGGTTTTATTTCCCCGTGTGCTGCTGTAATTTTGGGGGGCAAGTAATTGAAGAGCTCTGTGTGTCTCAGTTCCCTCACCTGTCAGTGGGGGAATTACTTCACAGGGGCCTGGAAATATCATTATAATGATCCTTGGAATGTGCTTTCATATGCTGGCAAGGAGAGTGGGAGCGTTCACATGTGCCAGAGAAAAGGGGAAAAAAAGTAGGTTAGGCCTGTCTGAGCTTGTCATGCTTCTCCTGTGTCAGCAAACTCGGGGAGACAAGAGAAAGGAGAGGAAGAGAGATCAAAAGAATACATTAAATTAAAAGGTAAACAGGGAAAGTTAAACTTAAAGCAGCAAGGAGGGAGCTGCGCGGGGCCTGCATTCATCTGGATTTTCCAGCGTGGGCCAAGATCTTGGACATCAACAAAATGGAAATCCCTGTGTGGGCACGAGCTGGGGGTGCTCTGCATGTGAGCAGAGGCCTCTGGAGGAAATCTGGAGGGGTTTTCCCCTGGGGATGGGGAAAGCAGAGGTCTGGCAGAGCTGAGATGCTCAGAGTGGCAGTGGCCACGTTTTTGTGGCACGCTGGGTGCGATGGCACCAAAGGAAAGGGTTCTCACACCTGGGCATGGTCACTGGCAGGGGTGAGAGGCAAAAAGTGTTTATAAATGTGGGTTTTATGTCCTCCCAACTCTTGGCAAACTGGGTTTTGGGGGCTTCCTAAAGCACAGGCTGCACCTGGAGCAGCTGAGCTGAACTTTAACGTTGAATTTGAGCTAATCCGAGTGTCCAAGGCCGTGCTGGACAGGGCTTGGACAGCCTGGCCTGGTGGAAGATGTCCCTCCCCAAGGCATGAGATGAGCTTTAAAGTCCTTTCCAACCCAAACTACCCCAGGATTCTGTGAGCAGACAGAGCTGTGAGCTGTGCTTATGTTCTATTCACTTTAATCTGTCCTGTCTGCTCATGAAATAGGCCAAGGAAGCTTTAAATGCAGATCTATACGGTAAATTTTCCATATAAAGTAGACGGAGGAGAACAAAAAGCACATGGGGGAAAATTCCTGACAGTCAATAGATGGAGGGTTAGTTATATTTTTACAGAATGATAGGTCAAATGCTAGGCTGCCAAAAGCAATCATACCAGTTGTAATCTTCTTTAACTGTATCCAGTCAGAAAAGATGAAAAATTGTTTTTCTGCCTTTGAAGAATGGAAATATCTTTTCCCATTCCCGCCCTGACCTGTTTTACTGTAAGAGATTCCGGATCCACTCGGCTAAATCATCATAAGCAGAGTGTGATGGAAACAAATTGCACCAGAAAGGTTGGCCTAAAACTCTGCCTTTTGCACCTTCAGCAGCTGGGGAGGGTTTTTTTTTGAAGAAGAAGAAGAAAAAGTTCTTGATTTGCATGCTGAGCCTCCTCCATCTGCCTTATCTGTGGCAAAGCTGGGCCGCTTGGAGGCCAGCTTTGTGTGGTATAATCTTATTTTTGCACATGGTGAGGCTGTTTGGCTGTGCGTCAGCCTTCCTTTTGGGGAACCACCGCTCGCCACCAGTTTCCTGCACGGGGCTGCAGAGGAGCGAGTTCTGAAATGGACTCAAGGTAAATAAGAGTGGTGGGATGGAGTAGAAACCCCTTGGAAAACCAAAAAGGGAAGATTTCCCCAGCCAGCTGAGCTGATGACACAGCTCTGCTGAGGTAACACAGCCCCAAATCAGGTGAAGCAACCACGGGGAATGTGGAGGGCAGGATTTGAGGCGCTCACACCTGAAGGACATGAGGAGGAAAAGCATTTTGCTTTGTGAGCTGCAGGAACATCTACCTGGTGTGCCACTGGCAAGGGAACGGGGCGTGGAAAGGTAGGGAACTCTCTGTATTTGTGTTTTAATTCAAATGAAATGTGGAGCAGCAAAAGCATCTTGGATGTGTTTCGGCAGATTTGTGCCGTGGTGGGGCTGAGTGTCTGGGGAAGTCTGTAGAGATGTAGGGATGAAGCAATGGCAGCTTCTTCATCGTTCAAACCTTGCAAAAAGAGGTTATTTTATATTAAAAAAAAATCCATTTTGTTGGAGGTGTGGAGTCATCCAAGTGCCTGAGGATTTTGTGTGTGATTTTTGTGCATTAGACTCACAGGAGAGGTTGTCTGCAAGGGCAGGTGGTGACAGGAAAAGGGGGAATGGCCTCAAACTGACAGAGGTTGGGTATTCAGGAAGAAATTCTGCTCTGTGAGGGTGGTGAGGCCCTGGCAGAGGATGCCCAGGGAAGTTCTGGATACCCCAAAACATCCCAGGCCAGATTGGAGCACCCTGGGAGAGTGGAAGGTGTCCCTGGAAGATTCCGTGACCTGATGAAGGTGACCATCCTCACCAACACCAGTGAGACAGAAGCTGCAGACTGAGTTTGTGGTAAAATATTTCCCCCAGGGCTGTTAGCAGGCACTGGAGCCAGCTTTAACCCAAACTAAAATCTCGTGGTGCTGATGTGGTGCAGTTTTGGATGGAAAACCCACTTGCATAGCTTTAATTGCTGCCTTCATGGAGAATAAATTGCAATTATCCTGGTGCATTTGCAGGATAGAGTAACCCAGAACCAGCTTAGGGTTCCTCAGCAGGGTGAGCAAATTTCAGGTGATGTTTGCAACTCTTGCTGTGACATTTAATGCAAATCTGAGTTATACCAGAGAATATTTAGCTTTTAATTCAGAACTGCACGTGGCAAATGAGTGGTACCTACTGCAGAAAAAAAAAAAATTGGATTTTTGAGGCACTCACCAAACCTCTTCACCTTTTGATGCCATTCCTCAGAGTCAGCTTAGCTGGCTGATTTAGTGATGCCATAAAATAGGAGCCATCTCTGGTATTTACAGACTTGTTTTCGTGCTTCCCTGATGGTGCTTAAATCTTCTTACCCCTCGTGCCACCTTCTGAGAGTGTCAGACCATCACCACTCCAACAGCCTGGTTCTTGTTGCTCTTTAAATCCTATTTTTTGTGCTTTTTTGCAAACACAACTGCAGCCACTTTTTAGTCCCTGAGCAGTGAGGAAGGCTGGCCACTGGCCAATTCATTTAAACCTCTGGAATAATAGTTTGCTCTCTAATGAATAGTCTGGCTTTAAATCTCTCCATTCAAGGGTGGTGGCACTCCCGAAGCTGACAGGTACTTATGAGATGCTGAGGAAAGGTCATTTGTTGGGTGTTACTTTCATTGATCTGTCCAGAAAACCTCCTGCTCGTTCCTCTGTGCTCCTTGAAGGCAATAAAAAGAGGCAAGAAGCAGGCAGAAAATTCATTCATTTTCTCATATTTGCTTCAGGAGCCACAAATAACCCATTTTAAGCCAGCAGTTTCCTATTTAAATGTCACAGAATTCAGCCTCGCAGTTGGCATCACCTTATTCTGATCAGGGAAACTGAGGCACAGAGCAGGGGGAATTTTTTTTTCCCTGGACATCAGGAGTTCATCCTGGGCTGGAATCTGGGAGCTCCTTGCTCTGGCTTGCAGAGAGCTGGAGGAACACCACCCTTGCGAGATTTATTGCTCATTTCATCCTTCTTCCCCCGTACCCATAAATCAAATGCTACCATTTTCTTCCTGAAGCTGGAGCTTAATGAACCTAAAAGCAATCTGAGGAAGTAGCACAAAAACCTGGCTGTGCTGAAGCCCTGGTCCATTTACAAATGAGAACCAAGAGCATTGGTGAAGTTATTTTTACCCTACCTTGAGTTTACTTTCCATAGGAGTTGCCAGACCCATATTTCAAGGCCTGGCTTCTTGATGCCCAGGAGAATAAAGTGACTTTGACATCTCTTAAACCAGGCTGGGAGGGAATGGCTCCTACCTGGATTAACGACTGGGTTCCTTGGGCTTTCCCAACCTTAATGGTCCTCTTCTTTTTTCTGCTTGCAGTGGACAAGAATGGGCTTAAATCTCCCTCTTTTTGCCCTAATTCTCAATTTTTCTGTGTAAAATTTTAGTGTTTGGAGGAGATGAACATGATCAGTGTTTGTGCTGTGGAAACCTTCTTGTGGTTGTGGAGCTCCAGCTCACAAGTCACTGGGATTCTTCCTGAAAAGCTGAATTTGTGCGAGAAGATGGTGGTGAACTGTTAAAAATTAGGCCCTCCAGAATTAAAGATGAATAAAAAATCCCTTTTCAGGACAGGTAGCAGAGAGACCATGGCATCTCACTATAGCAGAGGGCTCTGTGGCTCTTCACCAGGACGTGGTGAAGGGAGGAATGAAGTCAAGTGTGGCCCCCCACCATCTCCTGGCTGATATTTAATATTTGAGCCTTTAAAAGTGGAGGGAACTGGACAAGAGCACCTCTTAAAGAGGAAGGAGGAGAGTCCCCAGTGGTGGACTCTGTGCATCCTCCATGACTTCTGCTCAGAGTGATCCCAGCAAATGAGCTTAGGCTGAAATAAAAAAAATCTGAATTGATGCTTTCCAGTTGATTCTCAAGCCCTAATTGCTCCTTTCTCCACTTTTTGCTTGGTTTTGTGGCAGTCAAGGATGGCAGAGCGTGATCAGAAGCAAAATAATGCCTGGTTTGGGTTTTTCTGTAGCAGTTTGATTTCCTAGAGGACCTTTCTGTGTCATCCCTGTCTGACAGAGGGGAGTGGAGAGCTGGGGAAAGGAGGTCACCCAGCAAAAATGGAGGGTAGCCAAAAATGAAAGCAAGGTCTGCTCTTGGTGGAGAGGAATTGGTCAGACTGGAGCGTTGTGTTTTCTCCAGGGTGCAGGATGGAAAATCCGCTTCAGGAATTGGCCATTTTGTACATCAGAAAATGAGGGGTGTTTGGGAAAGAAACGAAGTGTTGGTCCAAAGGTGACTGGAGTCACCGGAATTCTTTCCGTGGGAGCAAATCTTTGTTTCACAGTGGTTGGAAACAGGCAGGAGAACACCCCGGGAGATGTTTCCCATCTCAAGCTCTGCAATGAGTACTCCTCACTTAGAGCATGGTCAGGGGTTGGATTCCCATATGGAAAACGGTCCCTGTTGGTGATGAAGAGGTGTAAAACTCCCACTTTTTAACTCTGTGTTCTCTATATATCCCTGAATCCTTTCACGAGGTCAATTGACTTCTGTTTGGAGGAGGAGGCAAGAAGAAAAAAAAAAAAAAAAATGGAGGTAATCTGCAGCAACAAAAGTGAAAGAGAGAGGAAGCAGAAGGTATTTACTTCTCACCTGCTACAAATTACCCCGCAGCAGAAAGCAGGGAGGAGGAGTGGGATGGCGCAGGAACAAAAGGCTTTTCTGCCTCCAAATGCACCAAGGTGGGAGCTCTGCCTTTCTCAGGGGTTTGGTTTCACATCCTTGGGAAGGGCTGGCCCACGGCTCTGGGGGCTCTTTTTTGGTCCCTAATGACACTCAGGCTTTGTCCCCAGGCCGGGCAGCGTTTTGCTCGCAGGCTAAAGTTACAGTCGTAGCAGAACTCGTTCCATATTGGCGTTTGATCCTGGGAGAAGGGGAAAAAGCTGGTCAATGCGGTTCTCATTAGCCAAAAAAGCTGTAACATGCTGGAGTCATTAGTAGTTTGTTGATTGAGTTAACCGTGCAAGGCGGGCTGCAATTGATCATCTGCATTCTCATTAAATATGCCGCAGTCTCGGGGAGGTTGTTATGGAACTGCTTGGAAGGCAGGCAAGAGGAATCTTGGTTTCAGCCCAGAGCACCAGTTTTAAAAATCTCTTTTGACTCCAGGCTCGAAGTGTATAATTAATATCAGAGATGGGACTGAGGTGTGACATAAAAATAATCTTTCACTGGAGCGTTGCCTCGCAGGGTCGTGTTTCAGCTTGAAACGGGGAGGGAGATGGAGGCTGAAACTTGAATCCAAATCTGAACTCTCTTAGTGCTGCAAGAGGCGAGGGAGGTGCTGAGGGGTCTGTGGCTGCAGGATTTCCACTTGGCCCTGCCCAGTAGGTATTTGAAGGAAGGAAGCATTGCTGTGCTTCATTTAAAGATAATGAGGTCTAATAAACCCTAACCAAAAGTCCGATTCACTTCATCTTTGCCTCGCTCGTGAGCGAGTCAATAAGTGAAAAAGATCTATATACAGAGAGGTGATAGAATTTCACTTTCAAGAAATGGGTGAACAGGAGTTGCTGAAGAGGGTTACCTTGAAAATATATCATGATCACTTTAAACCTTGTCTATGTCTTTCAGCTTTTGAAATGCTGAAGATCACATCTTGAGGGAATTTGTTGGAGCCTTTGAAGTATTTTTATGTTAGGCCCCTATGGCAGAAGATTGTACAGATCAAGAAAGTACCGAGTAGATTTATTCACAGAAAATGCATTTAAATTACCCAGCTATACGGGCGCACATTCTTCATTTATAGCCTGGTGTCTGGGCTCTGAAATCCTCCCAAGAATTGAGGTCATAGAATTGGAAAATGAGCTTCTGTACACCATCCTCCTGGCCTTTCGGATGTAATGGAGTCTGCACTGTGTGGTAAATTGGACGGAATTCAGAGAAGAGCAACAAAAACAATTAAGGGAGGAGAGGAACTGACTTACATGGAAAGATTAAAGCGTTACAAATTTGTGGCTTGGTGAAGCAGAGACTACTGCGAGTCATTGGAAGTTTCTGGAGACAGGAATGCGGCTTCAAAAATCCCTGGTCTTGTCTGAACATGGTTTTGTTTGTGTGTTTGTTTTAAAGGAAAATCTTTTCCGAGCAATATCCTCATCTGGTGTAACTTACCCCAGTGCCAGTGAAAACAATGGAGCCGGGGGATCTGGGCCAAATTATACTGTCTAAAAATGCGGCCCTTGCACTCCTTTAAAACTGGCACAGCAGGGGTGGAAGTGGTAGTTTAGGGAGGCAACTGGTGTTTTAACTCCTGCAAGGAAATTCAGATGTATCCAGAAGGCAGGGTGGTTAAATGGGGAAGATTTTTGGACATCTCCCTTCTATAGCACCTCCGCAAGACGCTGGCGAGAGCCAGCAAGCTTAAAATGTTGCATTCCTCAGCTGAACAGTGGTGAATAATGGACAGAGAGGGCATTTCTGTCACCTTGTTCTTCACAAGCTCTTGGGCCAGCAGAGAAAAGCCCGAAGCAGTCCCAGAAAACGTGGGATGTCGCCACGGGAGGTTCGGAGGGGCTGCGGGTGTAACCCAGCCCTGAGCGAGCGCGGCACTGGCCCGGAGGAGCAGTCCATGGGTTCCCCAGGAGTGGAGCTGCTCGGGGTGGGCACAGCAGCTCAGTTTTCCAGCCCCAAAAGCCCCTGAGCTGTGTCCCTGCTGAGGGGGTCGGGGTGGTGGCTGCTCTGCAGGCACAAGGCGCGGATTGTTCCCCGCGGTCCGCGGGGATTGAGTTACGGCGAGGCCGAGCGATTAAAAACGTGGGCTGGCCCCGAGGAAAATGAAGTGTGAAGCCCCTTGGACTGCGGAACAGTCTCAGAAGGGAAGTGATGGAGGCCCTGGTGCTTGGGAAGCGGGACTCGTCCTGAGGATGGAGTGTTAATTGAGGCGCCGTGGCCAAATTTGAAGCGAGAGGTTAATTCCTGGCTCCCTCGCCCGCTCCCTGTTCCAGCTGGGCAGGGAGGGATTCCATCCAGGGCTGAGGCCTGGAGCGCTTGGCTGCACGGGCAGTTGAGAGGCTGCCACCTTTCCCATAAGTGACTGNCTCAGTGGGTGAGCAGGATGGAGCAGTGAGTGCCCCATTCCTCCTCATCCCAGCATTTCCCAGCTCCTCATTCCTCATCCCAGCATTTCCCAGCTCAGTGGGTGAGCAGGATGGAGCAGTGAGTGCCCCAGTCTTCCTCATCCCAGCATTTCCCAGCTCCTCATTCCTCATCCCAGCATTTCCCAGCTCGGTGGGTGAGAGCAGGGAGCAGCAAACATCACCCTCCTGAGATGAGTGTCTGGAGAACAGGGATTTGGAGTGTGAGAAGGAGGCAGCCAGACAGGAATACCGAATGTGGACTGAGGATGCCGGGGGAATTGTTTCCATAGAAACCCAACCATGGAGGCTCACGCTGCTCCCCCATCTCCGACTTACAAATTCATCTGATTGCCTTCATGGTCAACAGAATGCCTGGAGAGGAGGTGGGTGATGAGGAAAATTCGAGTTTGCTGCAGATGTGGGAGCGTTGTGCCGGATTTCCTGTCTGAGGGAACTCGGAGTGGCCCCTGCACTGGGCTGTGCTGCAGTAAATCAGGATTAACTCCTGGGCACTGAACGGTGCCCTTCTGGTGTCAAACAAAGGGAATCAGGCCTGGTTTCTTTTAGTTAAATGAAGGAAAAAAAATTTAAAAAAAGGGTTTTCATTTGTTTCTTGCTGCGTTGTTCTCCCACCTTCGTTGGCCAGGCCTTTTGCAGACATCACCTCTGCCTGTAAATCCACAGCGTTCAGAAATGCCTCAGGAAATGTTCTGAAATGTCCTCCATGGCAGCACAGGCCTCTCCTTGCCAGAATTTTTGAGGGGCCCTGGGAGCCTGTTTCCTTCGTTTGTTCCTGGAAAGATTTCTTCTTGGAAAATCCGAGATGTTTAGGACTAACTGATGTTCCTCCAGCCCCTTCAAGGAAACCAACACCCCCAGGAGCTCCCAAAAACCCCCAAATGCAACACCCAGTCAAAGTTTGTGCAGGAGAAGAGGCTGAAGGAGGTCAGAGAACCCCAAATGAAACGTGGAGGTGCCAAGGTTGAGTGTAAATGTGGGGGTTGAGTTCCTCTGACCATCTCCTGGAGTTTAATTTGGGCTCAGCTGATTGGGTCTGTGTGATTTTTTTTTAAGGCAGCCAAGCTTCACAGTCCACAAACTTCACCTTTTATCCTCTTTTTAGAAGAGATTTCAAGTGTGGAGAGGAGAGGAAAGCAGGAAGTGGAGATTGGGACAATTTTGGACATGATTTGCCCACTGTCCTGTTCTCCAAGGAATGGCTCCACAACCAGAAATTTATGTGATGTGATTTTTGTGGCTGCACATGGGGGGAAAGGAAAATAAAGGCTGAAATTCTGGGAGAAATGGCTCCCATCTCCTCTCCTGGTTTCCCCAGCCTCTCAAAAAGCTGCTGGAGACCCTGAAAGCCTTAAAAGTAACGCAGCTCTGGGCTGGCCTCTTGATAAGCACAGATAATGCTCCGAGAGGAAAACATCTGAGGTTTAGGAAGGGTCAGCCAGGAATGACAGCTGCAAATATGCAGGGAAATCAGAGAGCTGCAAGGTTCCACCCAGGAGAGAGGAGAGCCCCAGGGACAGCCCCAGACCAGGATTTACAGGAAGAGATGCCCAGAGAGGAGCATTTTCCCCTCAGATTTGTGACAGTTCGGAGTTAACTCCGACCCACTTTTCACTTGCTTTGTTTTGGAAATGCTCTCCTCTGGACTCATGGCTGAGATTGCTCTGCTCAGCCGCCTGTTTTTGTGGTGAATTGAGCAATATTTGATATTTTCCTCAAGGATCTGGATTGTGAAGTAAGAGGGGAGTGTGTCTGCAGCGTTGAGGTGCCCTCATTTCAGCTGAAACCTCTGCGTGATGCTAAAATTCAAATTTTGGCTTCAATAGAGTTAATTTTCCTCATGGAAGCCAGCACGGGGCTGCGTTTTGGATTTGTGCTGACAGCAGTGCTGCTAGCACAGGGATGTTTCAGTTCCAGCTGAGCAGGGTTTGCACAGAGCCCTTTTTTGCACTACCAAGGGTGCACAGGGAGCTGGGAGGGGACACAGCCAGGACAAGTGACCCTGAGTGACCACTGGGATATCCCACACCATGCTCAACAGAAAAAAACCCAAAAAAAAACTGAGCAGCCACTCTGGATTTCCCAAAACAAGGAAAGAAAAGGTGCAGCCTGTCCCCAAACCCATTCTCTGAGCAAACATCTGCTCTGTCACTGTTGGAAGGAGAAAATCGTTCATTTACTGATGGTTTTTTTCCCCCCATCAATTAGTGAGGAGAGCAGCTTGGCCCAACTTTGTCGAGCTTTTAATCTGGGCTGACTTTTTGCTGAACTGCCTCTTGCATATGAAATGGAATTGCTTCCATTTCCCACTTCCCTCACCCATCTCCAAAGCTGCTTCGTTTGATTGTATTGGGTGATCTTTTTGGAATTATTCCTTGACTTTTATCTGAAATCCATTGGTAATGGTTATTTAAGCTTTTTCTGTGCTCTCTGGTTGTTTTAATTTCGAGGAGTCCATCGAGGAGTTTAAGTCTGTATTAGTTATCATATTGATGGATCAGCCAAGCAAGGAGCATTTGGAAATGCACATATTCCTGTTCCATTGACCTGTGATATTTGAAGGATAAGGCTCTGCATGCCATTAGCAGTTGGAGCATCCATAAACATTCCTTGGCAGCTTTTTGATTTGGGTTTGGGATATTTTGAGTGTGCACATGGAGATTTTTGTTTCCATTAATCCATCCAAGGGCATTAATTGGTTTGTTTGCCATTTATTTAACATTTTCCCTTAAAGGGATATCGGGTTATTTTGTGCTCGGCAGACTCAGGGCTCCGCTCCTGCTAAATCAACCCTGCTGGTGCCAAATCTGGAAATAAATCCCAGTAGAGGCACAAACAGCATCAATACTTTGCTCGTGAGTCTCCTTGGGGCTGATACAAGGAAAAAGAAGAAATTATGGCCAAAATTTGCTTGCCATGATCAGATGTGTTCTCAGTTTACTGTGTGAGGATTTTTGATGGAGATTAGGATTTTCCCACTGCTTCACCCAAGTTTCTTTCAGATGTGACTCTGCTAAAATAAGTAGAAACTGGTTAAAACTCGGTGACTTGGTGATGTGTGGTCCAAGGAGATCTCTCCAGTCTTTAATTCAGGTGACCCAGATGTGGAATCAATATTTACACCCTCTCCAGGAGTGTTTGGAGGCTAAATTCACTCGAGTGCAGAAATCACTTTGTGATCCTTGGATAAAAAATATAAAATGCACAAGCACAGGCTGTGGGAGTGGTAAAGAACATTCTTCTCTTTAAAATTCCATGGGCCTCTGAGGTCTCTGCCACAGCGCCTCTCCAGAGTCCTGGTGCCTGCACCAGGAGTTAGATCTGGTCCTTAGGCAGAGAATTAATCTGGATTATTCTTACAAAACCCATCTCAAGTGAAACTTTTGCCGATATTTTTCCCAGAAGATTCTTCTCTTTCAGTCCAGAATTTTATCAGCAATTCTTATGCTAACAGGGGTCAGGAGATGAGATGTTTCTCACGTTACACTTGAAGCTTCTCATGAATAATGGCCTGTATCACCTCTATTGTCTGTCCAAAACATAAGCAACCAGACATAAGGCCAGAGGAGAAATTTAAAGGGTGCTGAATAAGCCAGCAGGACGGACCAAGAGCTGAGATAGTCGGGGAGTGAAACAAATACAAGGTGGAGCAGATGGTTATTTGGGGAAATAGCCGAGCAGATTAACTACCAGGCACTGGAGAATGAGGCAGGCTCCAGTTCAAAAGTCCCCTGAAATCTTCAGAGTGAGATTAACGAAGCACAGACGAGCATCACTGTAGCCAAAATAAATTAGAGGTCATTATTCCCCAGTGAATTTTCTTAAGTGTTAAGTAGAGCACATCAGGCTTTTCACAGAAATCTGAGGGGGGCTGCCATGCTTAAGACCATCACTTGCTCCTGTGCAAGGGCAATCTGTCCACTTGAAAACAATTTTTATTGTCCTTCTCTCCTCTCCTTAATTATTTTCTTTGCCCTTTTTGTTCTCACGTATTTCTGTGTGTGTGTGTGCATTGTGTAAAAAAAAAAAAAAAAGGATAGCTGCAGTTTGAGCGGGATGAGAATCCCCAAAATACGTGGCACTGGAAATTCCCATCGTGGAAATTTTAGTTCCCCCCAGGCCCTTCAATCTTTTTCTTCAGCGAGACTGCAGCTGCCATCTGATTTGTATTTATATATGCTCTTTATAGATATTAATGCAATAACAGATTAAACCTAAAGTAACTGTTACTACACAGAGACATCTCAGGGGTCTGATCTTGCAAACATTAATGCCTCTGAATAACTTTAATCTTGTGCATTGTGTATTTGAATTTAATGGGGACTCTTGCATGCCAAAGTTTCTCACATTTGCGAATGTTTGCTGCAACTTCAGACTTCCCCCATATGTTGATGTCAATTTGTTTTTGCAACCTCAATACGGTTTAGAAACCTCAGCCTCTGATCACGGTTTGTGGATGGCTGTTTTTTCAGTTCTGCTGCGTTCATTGGGCCAGATTTCCAGTGGGATAAATGGGAAAAATGGGCTAAACCCTCACTGCTGACCCCACCGACTCAGACCAGGCTGAATTCCCCTCTCAAGGGCTTCTCCAGGCTTTTTTATTTTTAGCAAGCCCGTAGGTAATGAGAGTTAGGATGTGGTAATGCTGTTTCTTCCCAAACCTCTTTCTGAAGGTGAGTTTCCTGCAAGAAAATTCAGGAAAATGGATTGGAAAACTTGGAGAATAGGCCAGTGGTGCTGGATAAATCCCTGGAGTGTCCAGGACACCAGGGAGGTGCATCCAGAGTTGGCCTCTGCTCCCTGTGGAAGGGCTCAGAGGGAACACAAGAGTTCAGACCCTCTGTTGGATCATCCATTCTGTGTTTTTAGATTACAAGAACTCTTTAGAGGATATTATTTTCATTATATTTGTACTAAATAGAAGGTTTTGATACAAAACCTTACATAGGGTTGATCTGGGAATATTTTGACGGGCAACCCAAAATGTTGACCTCTCCTGCAGAGGTGTTGAAGCTCCTGCACATCCTCAGGTGAGCCCAAACAGTTTAAATTCCTCACCTTCTGCCTCTGAAGCTCTGAACCCCACTCAGAGCACGCTCAGCCTGTTGTACCCTGCTGCTGAAAAGCAGCGCTCGCTCCAGAGCTCAACAATAATGGTAATTTTACAGCCTAATGTCAGGGTAATAAACTCTTCCACCAGGCGAGCACTGTGACCACCAGGAAAGTTTTATTTCTCCAGGTTCAACAGTTTCCCTGTGACTAATGTACCCTTGGAGGAGAGGTGACTTCCCTCCAACAGGAGCACTGATATGTCTGTGTTTGCAGTTAAGGCTCACTAACCACTGGCATCAATCTGATAAGCATCTGATAGGGCCCAATTATGCCATTTCTCAGCTTTGGAGGGAATGAAATTTATTTTCTAGCCCACAGGAATGTGAATAGATTGGTTTTATTCTTGTATCCTGGCATTATTTAAGATTAAGCTGCTTTTTCGGAGAGTTATCACCATACCTGCCAAGAGCAAATCTATTTGTGGGTTATGTTTGAAAGTGGAGGAGAGGGGAAGAACAATAAGAGGGTGAGAACCAAGGTAACGAACAGAAGGAAATCATTAGACACTTGAATTAATGAGGTATTTGCTTAATTAGCACAAATAACACTGTCCATAACCACTCTCTCCCAAGCTCACACGCCTGGGAAATTCAAGGAATGCCCAAAACTCATCGGTCTCAATGGCACAAAGTTGTGTGGGACAGCTAGAACACTGGGCAAGGCTTTGGAAATTTATTATTTTCAAACACCAGAGGAAATTCAAAAGTTTTATCAGTTTTTGGCTGCCACAGCCCTGTAGGAAATCCTAATGTTCCTCATCCAAGGGCTGCACACTTGGAGAGGTCTGGATGTAAATATCTAAAAATCAGGAATGCTGCTGGTCAGTCAGAATCTCTTTAATCAGTGAAGAGAAGGGGGCAAGTCCAGAGCTGGAATGATCTAAACTATTTCAGAAATGAGTTTCTTGGAAGCGTTTCCACTTGTGTGGGGAGACTCCCCCAATAATTTGGCATCAAAAATCATGAGTACAGTGTCAGCCCTAAGCAAGTAATGCCCAGAATTTAAAAGTTTAGCAGTTGGAAGATGCAGACAGAGACCCAGAGGCTGACTGGGGATTTTTGTGTGTTTTAAAGTAGAGCCCATCTTTCTGAAAACCTTTAGAGCATCTCTAGGCACAACTCCTGGAAGGAAAAAAAATGTAAAAAGATTCTTTTAAAAACCAAGTTGAAATATTTTTGTTAATTAAATGACTGAGGGCACACTGCTGATGAGGGAACAGGAGCTAATTGCTGCTGTCTGGCTGATGATGGACTCTGAGGGCTGTGCAGGGCGCTGCTTCTTGCTCTCAGCTGTGGAGCAGCCTCCAAATTTCATTGGGAATCCAATGAGCAGCCTCCAAATTTCATTGGGAATCCTGTTCAGTTTTCCACACGTCTGGGAGGAGAAATAAATCCACTGGATGCTCATCCACCCCAGGCCCTGTGGCTCTGAGCAGAGATCCCAGCCGGGAGACTCAGAGAGGGCAATTAATAAATAAACTTTCTATGCCTCTCCCTCCCCTCCAGTGTGTCCTTGCCCCGTTTCAGATGGGCCTGAGGGGCTGAGCTTGTCCTGGAACACCCCAGGAGAGGCTGTTCCAGGCTGGGAGCTGCATTTTGGGATAAACTGAGGGCAGAGGTGGCCCCCAGAGATCAGAGCTCTGGCAGGCAGAGCCCCTTCGGGAAAAATAAACCTGGGAGCTGCCCAAATCTCTGGATGTGATTCCATGGTTTTATCAGAGGGTGAGGGCGGGCTGTGGAGAGAGCCCAGACCAAAAACTTCAGGGATTTTTTTATTTCGTGGCATGGTGAGGAATGGGAAGCTGGGATCACCCCAACTCCACCCTGGGCTTTGACTCCTCAACCTGTTGTCATTCCAGGGGCACCACTGTCCCCCTGTCTCATTGAGCTGCCCAGAAAATCCAGAATTGTCCCAATATATGTCCCTCCCTTTATTAAAAACTTAAACCACGTCCAGCCCCTTCCAGCCTTGTAATTCCATGCACATCCTCCAAATATTTTAGCACCTGGATGATGCTGAAGGTCCCTTCCAACCCGACCCATCCTTTAATTCTGTGATCTCACCCACCTTCAGGTTTCCCTCTCATTTTCTCATCTACCTTTCAACAATATTGTGCTGTCAGATAATTATTTGTAAAAGGCAGCCACTGAAATACTTTGATGTGGATGGAAAGGGCTGATTGCGGCACTCTGGATTTGGAGAAAGCTGAGGTTGCATTGCCAGATAAGGCACCAGGGACATTTTACAGGTGCTGGCTGAGGAGCAGAGCCCTTGTTGCATTGATTGCTTTAATGCTGACCTCTAATTGTTGTATTAATCATGGGCAGGAGCACCAGGAGCATGGAGAAAGTGTCTTTTTAGTGGCAAGAAAGCAAAGGAATAATGACTATTGCAATGCTGGGATGTTTTTTTGGCAGCTGAATTCCCAGAAATGCAGGGGACAAAGGGCTGGCTCCCAAAGTTTGGGTTTGGCCATGGCTTTGGGCAGTCCAGGTGGGGATTTTTTGGCTTTGGGCAGTCCAGGTGGGTTTTTTTGGCTGTGGGCAGTCCAGGTAGGGATTTTTTGCCTGTCTGTCCAGAAACAAGGAGGTACCTGGCTCTGCTGGCAGGGGCCCCAGGATTTTTGCAGACAGATGCTTCACCAGGAGCCCAGATGCTGCCTTTGCCCCAGCCCTGAGCAAGGCAAACAGTCAGAGAAGCCTTCTCTTCATCAGATTCATTTGCAGTGATCGCTCCCCAAGCTCCTTGGAGAGAGAGGAGGAGAAGGAGCCCGAGAAAGCCTCCCGAAAGCTTGTCCAAACCTATTTTAAAAGCAAAAAAAAAAAAAAAAGAAAATAGCAGTGTGCAAGTCTGTCTGCAGCTAGAGCAGAGGGAAGCAGATGCAGGCAGGGCTGCCCATGCCTTGTGAAGCTCTGGGAGCTCCTGGAAGGCAGCCAGGGCTGAAATCATGGCTGGAGGCAGCAGCACCCTTGTCTCCCCTCTGCCTGGGCCGCTCACCGACAGGACATTTGTCCTTTATTGAGTGTGGGGCACAAACTGTGCCTTGCAGTGGGCAGGGAACTGCTCAGAGCTGAGATCTCCAGGCACGGCTGAGCTGTGGGAATCCTGTGCGATGGCAGGAACGGCCCCCCAGCCCCCGGGATTAAAAACACCTCCCCGTGTGGGGCTGCTGACGCGCTCAAACCACTGAGGGTGGTTTTTCTGCAGGTCAGGAGAGGTGGGGTGGTCTTCCTTGGAGGTCACTGAGGTGGGAGTGCTGCCCAAAACCTGCTCCTCCAAAATATTGCGGGGTCCTGACACACCTACAGTTGTGTCTTTGTGTCCCCTACAGAGGGAGGACGAGATGTGGTGATGTGCAGTGTAAATATTTCGCGTTGGCCTCCCCATTCAAAGCCCTTTTCAGCCTCGCCCCTCCTCATCCCAGATTTCATTTTTTCAGATTTCTTTCGCCTGCATTCAGCTCTCCTGTTTTATTGCGGAGGGATTGTCTCTGCTCCGACATGATTTATTTATTTATTGTTCTTTGTCTGGGCACCTCAGACCGTGCTTGGGTTGCAGTTATTTTGCAAGTCAGCTCATGGGCACTGTCCCATTTCGCTGCTGTTGCCCTGGAGTTCGCAGTTCCCATCCTGGGTGCTCAGCCTGTGTCTGCCTCCCTGTGTGTGGAAAAGATGGGCACATTCAGCTGCAGCATTCACAAAGAAGAATCTTTCCTTTCTTTTTTTTCTTTTTTTTTCTGGGGAGAGGCTGCTGAAACCTGAAATTGCTGAAATGCGATCGTAAAAGACGTCAAGGCGCAAAGCCAGAAATGATCCTTTGAGGGCATTCTTTGATATTTGGGGAAGTGAACCTTGAAAACCTCCCTTGTTTCCTGTTGTTCCATTCCTTGTTTTCTCTCATAAAGTTGTTTTTTTTTTTTTTCCCTTTTCTGAAGACTTCCAAAGTACACAACCTCCCTGAAAGTCTATTGCTCCCAAAAGAAGGTCTTCCTGTAGGTTTTGACCCGGGTCCATCTCCTATCCCAGCTGCAGCTCCTTTTCCTTTGAGGTGAAGCCAAAGCTGCTGAAATTCGTGTCAGTGCTGGAGGTCGAAGAATTACCAGACCCAGAGGAAGGGCTGGGGTTGGTGGGGACACTTCACCTCCAGTTTCCTGTCCAGGACAACACCAGGGGATCCTTCTGGAGCCAAGATTTGTCTCTCACCACCGGTGATCCGCTCTTGCCTCCTCCAAATCTCTCCTTCCTCCCACACTGGCGATGTCCCTTGGTTTGAGTTCACTTTTCAGAGACGATATTTTGTAACCTGGGCATTTGAAGGAACAAAATCTACCTTTTAAGAGGAAAAAATTTGCAAATGAGCTCCTTTTAATCATGCCTGCGTTCTGGTGAGCTGCACTTTTCCCTCGCCTGTAGCTCTCTGCTTCTCCAAACAATCCCCCCAACGCCTGCAGGAAGGGAATTGAAATGTGCTTGGCAGCTCCCTTCTGCACAGCCTCGCTCATTTTTTGTCATCGATCCAAAATATCTTATGCCAGTTCGCCGACGTGAGGTCACCCTAATTTCATCCCAGGGCTGCTGGTAGAGGTTTTTTTGGTGTGTGTGTGTGTCCTGCCTGCCATCACCCCCTCCCCAGCTCGGTTTGTTGGAGGTTCCGTCGCTGCGTGAGGCAGCTCCGTGTTGTGATCTGGGATTTCAGTGGGTAATTGCTGCCCCTGCCCTGCAAAACCGGGCTGCACGTCCTGCCTGGGACACCCCTGACCAGCCTGCAGGAAAAACAGGCTCCTCTTTAGAGTGCCTCCCTCGAAAACACTCGGTCAGCAGCAGAAAATACCTGTCTGCAAGAGAGGCTGCGCTGCTTTCAAACAGCGACAAAAAAAAAACCACCCCAGTGTGATTTCTGCTCTGAGCAGGGCTTGGGGTGACACCGAGCCTTGTCCAGCGTGGCTTCAACATCCCCCAAAATCTCGCCAGGAGGATGAAATTTTCTTTTCTCTTCCCTTTCTGGTCACGTTTTACCACTGGAGTTACTCAGCGAATTAATAGGTATAGAAATGCAAAGCTCTTTTCTTATTACACGCCATCGATCTGATTGCAGTGTCATTAATTGAAAGACTCGGGAAATGTGATGGATGGTTCAGTTCAGGATTCCACATTCGTTTTGGCATAGCCCTGCAGGAGAAAAGCTGCATGAAGCTGATTGAAGGGCTCTTTTTGTCTGACATGAATTATTCTTTCATTGTCAAACCTTGTAACAGCATTCAGACATAGGGAGATTTACAATGTGAAATCCTAAATGGGGTCTATTCTTAAAATAAAATTAGAAAAAAAAAAGAGAGAGCTTTATCTCGCAACGTTGAAAATAGCTATGTTTAAAAAAAAAAAAAAGACAACCCCACAACTATTCCTCCAAATTAAATATCTTCTGCAAAACCCAAGGGGCTGATGTTTCTCACTTAATTTTAAATTATTCTGATGGTGAGGCCTTAAATGAATAAAACAATTGCTTTAATCACATAACAGTTGTCAACATTTTTATTACATTCAAATATATTTGTTTGTCTGAGAGGGTTTGTTTGTTCTCCCCACTGCTGTCATTCCCCCAGCAGAACGATTTGTCCGATTAGCTGGGAATCCTGCTCGTCCTGGAAAATTACAGGAGGCTTTCCTTTCTCTTTGGGGAAAACCTAGGTGGACGCTGCCGAAATGTTTATTTAAGGAAGTCATTCTGCATTTTAGAAAACATTTAAAAAAAACCAAAACAACAACAAACCCCACCAGCTCATCGTGCAAAGATTTCAGCTTTTCCCAGCTGCTGGCTGCAGGCAGATCTTATCAAATGAGCTTTGGTGGGATTTGGATTTATTTATTTTTTATTTTTTTTTTCCCCCTGTTGATCCTGGGCAGTTCCGTGGTTAAATTCTGCGGCTTCTTTTGTCTGGATAAAAATTCGTGCCAGGCTCTGAGGGTTGGGAGATGCAACCACTGAAAAGTAGCAGAGAGGAGCAGCCCCGCTCCTCTTTTACACCCCCAGATCGCTGCGCCAAGTTGATGAAGAGTTTGGAATGCCAAGCAGCCACCCAACTTGTGGGCTCATTTAAGAATAAAACACTGAAATAACATTATCCGAGATGGGAATCAATGTCATGCCTGTTACAAATGCTGGAGCTGGGAGAATAGCGAGATTACACAGAGCAGACAGATTAGATGAAGAAGAGTATTCCATTACATTACATCTGATTAGCGCTGTCTATTCATCTGTGTGGGGCTTTTTTTATTCTTAAAGAAAGCTGGCTTATTTTATGGGAAAGGGCGATGTTGAGGAAGCTAAAAGCTGGAAGAATTGGATGTGAAATAGCGTTGGGAATAGGCAGCTCTCTGTTTTAACCACCTTCCTCCCTCAGCTCCTTTCCCATCCCCGCATCTGCGTGCCCAAATGTTTTAGCAGGCAGATCACCACCGAAAGGACCATTTTCGACTGTTATTTAACCACTTTTCGCCCCCAGAAAGGCACCGAGTGATCACCCTCTGCCTGACCCCCTAAACAAACGCCCCTTCCCACCTGAGCTGGACATTTGCAGGCAGCGAGACCGGCCCGACGAAGGAGATGAGCAATTCCCACTAAAGTGGGGAAAGAGCCTTTTTTTTTTTTTTTTTTTTATCCCGACACTAAGGAATAAACGGCATTGATGGGAAATGTTGTCCTCATCCCCCGCCCCCTCCCCCTGCCTATCTGCATGGAATACCCTCCCGAACGTGGATTTTTTTAAGGTCTCATTGTTCGGCGAAGAGGGTTGAGATTATTTTTGTAGGTTATTTTCTTTTTTTTTTTTTAATTATTTTGAGGAGGGTTTTCCCTGCCCCGGTCCTGCCGGGGATGCAGAGCCCGGCCGCTGCAGGTGCTGCTCCTCACGCTGGGAATTCTGCAATTCCCAGCAGCCAAGTTTGGGGATGGAGCTGCCAGGCGGGTCAGAGCACAACACCCACCGAGCAGCGGGGCTTCTTCCCAGCCCGTTCTGGCTTTATTTCCAGGCTCAGCTCTGGGATGCTCCCACCCAGGGCTTCTCGAGGCCAAGCCGGGCTGTTCCTGCAGCTCTCCTTTAATCTTGAGCACCTCCAGTGTCGTTAGCAGCTCCAACCTTCCAGCCACTGGCTGTTCCTAAAAGGTGAGGGAGCTGGGGAGGGCTTGCTTTCATCAGCTATTTGAAATTGAAGATGATTTAATTTCTTTATTTTATTTTATTTTATTTATTTTTTTTTTCCTTTCTGCTGTCTCAAGCTAAATAAACTCAGTTCCTCCGAGCCCAAAAGCAGCGGGGATATTTTGCCTTTGGTGTCACTAATTAGCTTCCCACGGAAGCTTGAGAGAAGGGGAGATAACGAGAGAGTTTGTGCAGCCTTGCAGGACTCTCAGAATATTCTACAGGATGGGGGGGGGAAAGAAAAAAATTGCTTATTCTCATCCCCAAACTCAGTGAAAGAGCTCCGTTTTCGGAGTTCCCCGCACTCCGAAATGCGGGCTGGATAATTTCTGGCAATTCAATTCGAGTTTGGAGCCCGTGGCCGCCCTGATCAGATCTGTGTGAATAACATTGTCCCCAGCCTGTGTTGTCACCTCTGAAATGCTCTCTGGATTGCAGCCTAGCTCTGTCTTTTCTTGTGGTGGAGTCAGGGTGGTGCTGGATTTCGGAGCTTTTTTTGCGTTTTATTGCTTTTGATTTTGTTCAGGGCTTTTTTTTAAATAATAAAAAAATTAAGGGTTTTTTTTTGGTTTTTTTTTTTAGTCCGTTTTGACTCTGAGAGTTTTTAAAGGTGAGGCTCATTTTTTGTGAGGTTAAGAAGAAGGAGAGAGTAAAAGGTACCGTATCTTTCTTCTTAATTGTTTGGCTTAAGTCTAAAACGTCTGAAAAAAACACCCTTAAAATGATCTTAGAAGTAACAGTCGCTTAATTAATAAAAAATTAAGATTTAGCTTACCCTCTTTATGGACTTAACTTCAGGAAATTAGGCATCCACTCTGTCTCCTCTGCAATAATCAGTTTCTTATCTAACAGATATGAAACGACCAAATACATCTTACATCATCCCCATCCTTTAACTCAGGAACAATTGCTCCCAAAAAAAAAAAAATAAAAAAAAAAAAAATGGAAGCACTGCTACAGCTCAGAGCATCCTTTACTTTAAACCCTTTTAAAGTCCCCCCGTTTATTCCCGTCCCAGCTCAGCCTAATTCCCTTTTATTGTGTCGTCGGGCTGAAAATATACAGTGCCATGCCTAATTGTGCTGCTATTCCACATTAATAACCTGGAACTTTGCATCCCAACGAGCGAGGAGCACGGAAAAAAAAAAAAAAAAAAAAAAGGAAAAAAAAGATGAAATTATTTGTTGTGGGGTAAGTTNAAAAAAAAAAAAAGGCAGAAACAGATGCAATTATTTGTTGCTGGCTAAGTTACTGTACGTGACCCAGGTGCTGGAGGACTATTTGCATGTGTTTCTCACCTTTGTTCACCCAGACACATGGGGATCTCGAGCTATTGCTGACTAATTGATAGTTGTAGTAACTGCTATAGGCTCCTTAGATTAGAAATGCATGCAGACGTGTGTCTTGATTCAAACATTAAGGAACACACACACTCTCACTTACTTCCACGGGCAGAAAGTCTTCATACTATTAGAGGTGTGTGATGGAGATAGCAGGACATAAAACAGAAGAGAGAGAGACACAGGGAGAGAGAGAGAGACAGAGACAGAGAGATGGCATGCAGCATATATACCCCTACAAATAGTTCTAAAATGCGTTTGCAAATGCAGAAGTCTTCAGAACCATCCAACAGTTCAGCACAACCCTTTTTATCTCTTCTCTGCGGGACGTCTCCATCCAGATTACTCGAAAAAAAGCGGAAAAGGTGAGAGCTCTGCCATCTTAGCTCTGAATTCATCTGATTTCCTTTTTTTTTTTTTTTTTTTTTTTTTTAATATCTCCCCCCCCCTCTCTCCCTTGTATTCCTCATGCCATTGTCCATTCTTATGATGGCAGCCGCCCTTGCTCTTGAATGCAAGTGTCACAGCGGGAGCAAAAAGGGTTCAGGGCTGCATTGTCAAAGCCATGGTTGCCTATTGTTTCTTAGCCTTTCACTGCTCTGCTTTTCCGAGCCTCTTTCCCTATCAGTGGCCCCTGTCAAGGGGAGGAGTAGGGAGAAAATTGCAAGAGTTAGTCGTCCTTTTTATTGCACACTGTTATGATAAACAGCCCCAGCAATACATCTCACAAAATTAGGAATTATAACGACGGGACGGGGGGAAAAAGAAATTTCTTTGTAGGTTTGCGTTTGGCGCTGCCCTTATGTCAAAAGCTTGGTTTTCTTAGGAAAGACTTTTGTATTGGTGTGGTTTTTTTTGGTTTCTTTTTTTTTTTTTTTTTG
>VYZR01094329.1:2866-17766 GCA_013400675.1 Oxylabes madagascariensis
TATATTTGCTTTATTTGATATATGTGATTATGATGACATGCCCTTCCAAAATTTTCATGGGGAAAAGAGAGTTTAACTTTCCAAAATGATTTTTTTCCCCCTCAGATTTTCACCAATTCTTACAATAAAAAGAATGTAATTAAAACCAATATTGTTTATTTTTATCACAACTGCTCTGCTTCCTTTTCTAGACTTAGGTGGAGAATTTAACAGCTGTTCAGAGTGTTTTCCTTCCTTTTCACCCTGCACTGCTGAGCTTCATGATACAGCACAGGGAAGGGGGATAACTTTTTCCCCACTTATTCGTAAAAACCCATGTTTAAGGATTTTCTCCCTTCGCTTGTGCAAGGCAAAGAGAAAAACCTAAAAAAAAAATTAAAAAATCTTTCTACTCAGGTATCTGAAAGAGCAAAATTTCTAGGAATGTGGAACTGAAGGCATTACAGAAATAAAGCAAATACATAGGTATTGCAAATGAAACATAAGATCTTGCATCTGATCTGTTAAATATTCCATCAACAAGGTCAAGAGTAAAGACAAGCCCAGCCACAAAAACTGAAGCAAGAGTAAGCTTTAATAAAAAAAATGAACAGTTTATCCTCTTCAGCTTCTCAAGTGGAAAAACAAATTCTTTTATACTAGAGAAAAATCAAGCGTGTATAGAGCATTTTAAAAAAACTCACCGATATCAACCATTTTAATGAAAGAGTACCCAATATTTTCATGGAACTATAAAAGGGAGCAAGAGTAAGTGTTACTGCAAAAAGCCTGGGCTCAGCAGCTTTGTGTGGGAAATGGTGAAATGTGACTGTGATTTATAATGAGAAAAGGTATCTACAACATACAATTTTCTACCTAGCTGCAAATAATAATTCATAGTGATGTCCCTTCCAGATAAAATACCTTTGCAATGTAGGACTCATGTGGTAAAATGATCATGATAAATGTCAGACCAGTGCAGGTAACGGCTTTACAAACCATTAAGATTAGCTGGCTCTTTTTTTTTGATGATAACAGTAACCATGCTGTGACTCTATGTGGTAATAATATCTCAGTACTGATAAATGCCAGAGCCAGGCAGAGGTGTTTATCATTCCCAGTTCAGAAATGCTGACTAAAGTTACCACATGTTGCCTGTTTTTTCCTCTTTTACAATAGACTAACAATTAACAAATAGACCGATGCACAACATAATTTCGTGCAAAAATTTCTACGGTTTTTGTGCTTTATTGCCTACCTAAATATCCCCTATGTTCCAATCCTGAGGACATTGACAATGTAAGCCCCTAAAACAAAGCTTCCTGCCCCTGCCATTCTCTCAATAAATAACTTTCTTTATAAATTAATATTGGGGAGTGGGGGGGGGAGAGATATTTTAGCTCTTTTGCAAATACACCTCACAAAGAATTGCAGCCTCTGTGAGCAGCAGAGGGTGCAGGGATGTGGTTCCCTATCTGGTATCTGTGTTAATCAACACAGAGCAGAGACACTGCCATCAAGAGAACACGATAAAGTTTTAATGTACAACACTTCCTTGTAAATGTTCTGCAGCAAACAAAGAGTGAGCCCTTCCTTCCACTGAACTTGTCCCTGACTCAGTGTCTCAGTTCCACTCAAGCCCACTGAATTCTCAGGAAAAAAAAAAAAAAAAAAAAAAAAAAAAAANGTGCTGTGGTAAAGGTCGGCGTTGATGATCTTGGGGGACTTTTTGAAACCAAACAATTCTGTAATTTTATTTACACGCAACAAGTACCACAAATAAAAAGCCCAGAGAATTTTCGCCCCCTTCCTATAATAAATTAACTTCTGCAAATTTCATATCATTTTCATTTGTACCTTCAGACCTATTTCCACTGGGCAGTTCATCCGTAGAAGAAACCTGAACAGTAGTAATGGCTTGTGGCAGAAAATATCAAGGGATGACTGCACTGCAAGACTGGGGGAGGTTGTGCTGTTCAGAAGTGTTTTTTTGTAGGTCAAACAAAAACAAGAGAGAAATACACAGAAAGTGTGCTCTTCATTTGCGTTTAACTTCATTATCACTATTGTCAATTGCTTGACTTCTTATAGAAGAAGTCCATAAGAAAGTTTGAGGGGTTTTTTTATTGGAAACTAATACCTATGCACTGCCTATTTTTAGTTCTTTGTCATCCATGTCTGTATGATTGTTAAAATTGAAAACAATTTCAATATAGACATCTATATCTGTGGGTATGAAGTATTAATCTCAACAGGAATTGGCAACACATGCTGAGGAAGGAATATTATCCTAGTAATTTTAATTTTTAAATTAAGCTTGATTGCAGGAAAATTTTAGCTTGAAACTTTTTTTTGGTGAAACCTTTAAATCAAATCACTAATCACCACGTACGCTTATGCAGCACCTACAGAAACTGGGATTTAATCCTGATTGAGATCTCTGAGTGCTAGGGTAATATGAATATTAAATAGGAACATATACGAAGAATGATAGGTGATAATTAAATCATAGATGATAAGATCAGAAAAGTGTTCTCAGGTTATCTAGGGCATGTAACATGCAAGATGTTTTCCCTACGTCAGACCTACTGGTACCTTATCTAATCTGCTCCTAAATGAAAGCACAATAGTACATGACTTTGCTTTAGTTGCAACATCTTAGACAAATCGATGAAAATATCAGCCAAACCTTTCCCACAAAACAATGAATCATGGTAAAACAAGGTACACCTTAACAGAAATGACAGAATTATTCTTATCACCTCAAAGGAGAGATTAAAGCCCTTAGAGCTGCATTCTTTATTACTCATTTTTAAGTTAGAAACACCATTTATTCTCCTCAGAAATTCCAGTTGTGGGATGTTATAGGTATGAGAAAATAGCTACAGTGGAATAGTTTTTCAAAATAATTTTTCACAAGGGTGAACTACTAAAAACAATGGCAAATTTTGTATTTCCAAATATGATGGGATGTTAAAGACAGAAATTCATAAATATACTGGATTTAACTATGATGAATAAAAAAAGAATAATAAAAGGATTACCTAGGAAGTGCACCTATCACAGAAGTTGCACCACTGAACAAATGTAATTCCAAAGGATAATTCCATTTAAGATGCGAGTCTCTTAGCTCTTGGAGGTATTTTATCCAAGGAAGATGGTCTGCCAGTCTAATAAAATAAGTTAAAAGTAAAAAAATATTTCTCTGTGAACAAGAAAATGCTTTCTTAAGATTAACAGAGAATTTTTAATCTTTGTAAACTACTTTTGTTCTCTGTTAAGGAGAAAGAAAGTATGAAATATTCTGGTTTTAACCAGATATTCATGATGACTTTTCTTCTAAGGTACCAGCTACAGCACTGTGCAAAGCAATGTCCTAATGTGGCACTCATGTGGTTATTTTCTTTTTTTTTTTCCCTTAGAAATCCAGGACAATGCCACTCGCATCAAAGCCATAAGGAGCCTGGTAAAGAAGCTCCCTAGACCCAACTATGACACGATGAAAATCCTTTTTGAACATCTACAGAAGTAAGTAGAACCGTGGTACTGACAGATCAATAATTTTAAAAAAAGGAATCGGTATACGGTGTCCTAATCCTGTTGGAAGTGTCATCCAAAATGCCAAAGATAATTACATTCTTTGGCAAAACTAAGCATGATTTATGGTATCTATGTATATCCTATTCCTGCACAAAAAATCAGGATGTCTATAAGCAAAATCCCAAATTTTAACTCGAGTAGAAAGCAGGACAATTCCTTTTTCTTCAATGCAGTCAAAAACATTGGGATTACCACGTTACAAGTGCGCTGAATTGGGCAAATGCAACATCTTCCAGATTGCATTCACCCAGTTTGGTGTTTCTCCAGGAATGGCCTTTTGGATGATCATGTTTTCAATACCGAGGTCCCTGCTGTTCCATCACCTGCACTGTGGTTGTGCTGTGTTGAGGTCAGGAACAACCTCACTCAAGAAAACACAGCGCGTGCGCTCTTGTCCCTCACAAGGACAAGAACAGTCCTTGTCCTTCAGCTGTTTGGACACAGAACACCTAAGAAATGCTGAGGAGATACTTGGAAGTGCATCTTTGCTCTCCTAGTGTTGCTGAGATACCACAGAGNTAAGCAAAATCCCAAATTTTAACTCGAGTAGAAAGCAGGACAATTCCTTTTTCTTCAATGCAGTCAAAAACATTGGGATTACCACGTTACAAGTGCGCTGAATTGGGCAAATGCAACATCTTCCAGATTGCATTCACCCAGTTTGGTGTTTCTCCAGGAATGGCCTTTTGGATGATCATGTTTTCAATACCGAGGTCCCTGCTGTTCCATCACCTGCACTGTGGTTGTGCTGTGTTGAGGTCAGGAACAACCTCACTCAAGAAAACACAGCGCGTGCTCTTGTCCCTCACAAGGACAAGAACGGTCCTTGTCCTTCAGCTGTTTGGACACAGAACACCTAAGAAATGCTGAGGAGATACTTGGAAGTGCATCTTTGCTCTCCTAGTGTTGCTGAGATACCACAGAGGCAGAAAAACAACGCTGTGAGGTTGCCCCTCGTCACCCCACTGTGGTTTGCACACTCATTGAGCTGCGTTTGCAAGAGATGTCGACCCAAAAAAAATCAACCCAGGTGTCACGCTTACCTCGGGTTTTCTTCTTGTGCTTCATGGCATTAACAGCAAAGTGTGCATAGCTCCCATGGCTCACTCAGACACCCACCAGAGCTGTTTGACCTGCGGGGAGGCCTCAGGGGAGGGAAAAGTGAAGGACAGGGAGCTGTGACCCTATTCCTCCTTGCTGTTGGCACTGCCCGTGCTGTTTTCTAGTCTCTTTTCAGCCAAACTACCCCTAAAACTGAGGGGACATCAGGATCTGGGCCCCATCAAGGCACAGAGGAGTATTTCATCTCAGGATTGATATATTGATCCCAGTGAGGGAGTGATAAAGGCTCCAAATCAAAGACCACTCTGAGCTTATAATGAATGATGCCTTTATAGTGATCATTTCTTGGCATGTGCATGTAAGAAATGTAGATCCCTTATCTGTTTTGCAGCTTCCAGCTGAAATGGCAAAATGAAGTCCATATAGCTGTGGGAATGTCCCCATTTCATTAAGCATGGAAGGATTTTAAGCAGTCCATAAAACGACTGAGTTTGGCCTTGCAGAAAAACAGTTTTCTGTGTGTTCATTTGATGTACTGTGTGCACACATTCTCTCCTTCAGCAGGTTATCTAGGGAAGGATGATAATTTATTACTGGCAACGGAAGAATAATAAGGGAAATTATTTCCTGGGAAGAACACGAGTGCAAGGAGTGGGTACACGCTGTCAGCACAGATATGCCATATACAAAATTTACTGCACTCTGTGTGGCATTGATCTTAACCTGAAAAAGTTTTGTTGCTGTGTCTTAGGGGAGAGATATCAGGTACACACAATAAGTCTTTGATCTCATAGTTAAATCACTTGATTGAGACTCGGGAGATGTGGGTTCAGTTCTTGGCTTTGACCGGATGTTCTGGGTGACCTTGGGTAAATCATTTAATCTCCCTGTGCCTTGGTTCCTTGTTTACAAAATGATGATAATACTTCCTTTGTCTGCCTTGGCTTTTTAGAGCATAATCTGTTAGGGACAGTAATTGTTTCCTGCTATGGATGTGTAGAATAACTGGTGAAACTGGACCCACACCGGTGGTTTTTTGGAGAAAAGAAAATAAAAAGGAAAAATAGAACTGCTAAAATAGAGGGAATAAAATACCAGTAGTTCATAATGCAGAGGGTACACCGAGGCGACACAGTGGCACAGAGTGATGGAAGGCAGGAGGATGTGACAGTGGAACCATTTGGGGGTTTAAGCATTAGGGAAGTAATTGTCTGAGTCTCTCTGAAGAAGGTCAATCTTCTTCTCTGCCTCAAACACATCCTCAGGAAAAGATAGGGCTATTCCATAAGCTTTGCTCCACTGATATGGAAGCAACAGTAGAATAGATATTAAAAGCACAAAAAATCCCCCCCTTAAAAATAAAACATGTTCTCTTGAACTTGTTGATGCTAAAGACGAGGGTCAGTCTCAATTATCTCATGGCTCCATAAATAAGAATGAAGTAGTGCACTTATGTTTTCAGTAATGATGTGATGCTTATATTATGCAAATATAGACAATGTGCATTTGTTTGAATCAGTCTAGGAAACACGATGAGTTTGCAGAGGTTACAAAATGTAGAGTTACATTAATTTTAGGAACACTCTTCAGAAGAGGAGCATCAGTGTCCCTCAGCACAGACTTGCACCACCCCCTCTGATCACAGGCCTTTCTCAGGGCAAACCACAGGAGTTTCAAAAGTTTCTGGTTAGTTGGAAAAATAACGGAACTGCCTTTATTTGAGGCACATTCCTGCAGTTTCCATATTTGCTGGTTGAGATGGCTGTTCTTGCCCAGGGTTGAACTAGTCTTAAGGGGGTTCTGATGGGGAGAAGATGAGGGATTGCAGCTATTCTGTTTCCATGGCATTCCCCTCTTTCTCCTACCCTTCTCCTACTCCTTTCTTTCCTGTCAGACAGACAGAACAGGGCTGTACAGACCTGGACCATGGGGCTGTTTAAGCCTGTGACATCTCTACAGCACGTGAGAGCACGTCTCACTGACACCCAGCACGAGAATCCAACCTTTGCCATGTCCTAAGCCATTCTGCAGCAATCCAGTCTGCAGGAGCAGGTCCAGATCAAGCAGAAATAAGAATGAGAAATGCACTTCAGAAGGCTTCTCCTTAGAAACCCAGACAAAGCAGGTGATGAGAGAGTCTGTGAGAAAGGCCTGGCAGCAGGGATTAACACCCATGCCATATATCTCTCTTAAACCAAGCTCTCTGAAGCTGCAAGAAGTCACAGTGCAGTGTATGCAGCCCACAGGAGGTGAATTAAAAGCAAAGCTTGGGGCTGCAGTACCTGTTCTTTCAAGATTTCACATTTGATAGGAAAAACCGCAACCCACTGATGTCCCTGTTCATCTGTCCATGAAATCTCTTCTACTTAAAAGCAAAATAGACAAAATATGGGGCTGAACAGACATATCACATAGCTCTTGTCAGTCTAATTCCATAAGGGATCGTTTTATTATGACTCATGCTGGAAATAATTGAGCACAACTACTATTAGGCTATTCGTGCTTCTTCCCAAAGATGAGCAAACCAAGCAAATAGACTTTACACAGGAAAGAAACAACAAAAACCTAACCTGAGTAGAGATCTTCCTAAATAAAGGGCTACAGAAAACAGCCTATTCTACTTAAACATGTTTAGAGAATATTTGCTTGCTCTGTACAGCCCATATATTTCTGCCCCATACACCAGTTCCACAGGTCTCCTCTCTTTCCTCTTCCTTACTCACCTGTGACTTTTACTTCCAAACAAAGTGAGCTAATCACAGGTACAAGATCAAACTGATGCACCTTTCTGGTCCCATTTTTTGGGTGCACAGAGCACAACAAATGATGCAGAAACCTTGTCTTGACTCTGCACGAACATGAACCGAACACAACGAATCCCCCATCTGAGAAACCATTATACCCAATAATTTACTCCCAGAATTGTAACACCAGTTAGGCAGAAGAAGAATTTCACTCTCTACAGTGTTTTACGACCTGTTTTCACCACAACACCTTGAGGTAGCTGTTACACACCCTTTAGGAAACTGAGGCACAAGAAGTTTAAATGACTTAAAGGCTCAGCATAAACCAGCAACACAATCTGAAAATCTGGAGGGGATTTTTTATTTGAAGAGGCTTCCCCAGTGACCACAAAACTTCTCTTTTCTCCCTCATGCAAAATGCAGCAGGGAGGAGGAACACCCTGGCTGGGTCGCCAGCACCGCGCTCCGAGCTGGTGAGGGCAGACACCGCTCTGCTCCAGAAGCCGTGTGCCTGCATTATACAGCACTGTGCCTGAGCTCATAAGCTGTGCTTATTAATGTTAAATTAATGAATCTCAGCCTGCTCTGCTTATTAGGTTGAGCTCCGTGCCACCACAAGGCAGCTCTGCGACTCCCAGACCCGAGCTGTGTCACATCTGACCAGGCTGGAACACAGGGCAGCCAAGCTCCGGTCTGGCTGTGCCCATCCTTGTGGACTCCCCTGCAAGGGGATGTGTCAGAGACAAAAAAAAAACCCTCCTTGATCCTGATTTCCCTGCAAAAGGCAGGATAATGTGTGTTATTTACAAAACTATAAAAGGGATGTTGAAATAATTAAACGGGAAGGCAGAGGCCAGCTCCCATCCCTCTCCCTTACGTGGAAAGCGCGGAACCCAGATGCCCAACTGTGGAAGATATTCTTCCAGCAGCAGCATCTGCCTCCTTGGCAGGCACTTCAGGCAAGTTGTCTGGGGAGCTCTGCAGTTGCCTCTTGGTTCATCACGTGGATCTGTTAATGTGCCCTATCTGGCTGGCTTGTCCAGGCAGGAGCTGATTTGTTTTAATTCACCTTTGAATCTAAGAAACCCTGTTTATTTTGCTCCATTTTCTCCACGCTTTACATAACGTGGCAAGTAATTTTCAGGTGCCACCCAGGCTTTCTGCCCTTTCAGAGGGAGAATGATGATTTTCTTCCTGATTGTCTTCCCCCTCTGCCCAAATTCTTCATTCTTACTACTAATTGTTTGCATTGATTTCACTGGACATACACTCCTCATCAAGGGTAGAACTATATATCTAAGACAAACCCACTAATATTAATATATTATTTTTAAAAAGTCATAGGTATTAATCTTCAGATGTTTTGACAAAAAAAAAAAAACAAATTCCCCCCTTGTTCACAGGTCTGTGAAAAGAGAAAAAACATCCAACCTTGACAAAGAGCAGGGAGGAACAGTCCCCCCACCTCAAACCCCACAACCTTTGGCAACAGCATTCTGAAAAGCCAAGGTTTTTCCAAACTGTATACAACTAAACAGACTTGTTTCTACCTATTAAAAACTGAGGAAAACCAGAAAACGAGCAGAGCCGTGCATAGCCAGCAGCCCACAGTAGCCCGCACACCAGGACACAGTGACAACGTGATGACAAATCCAGCAGCAGCACCCAGGATTCTGAGGGGAAAACCAGAAAATGAAGTTAAAGTACAGCATATAGTAATGCTAATCAGGGGATGTCTGCAAACTTTTTTTTTTCCCTCCAAAGTTGGTGGAGGAAAGATGTAGCAAACATATGTGATTTTCACTTGCTAAACTACGTGTCATATCAGCAGTTTTCAGGCAGGCTCGTGTAATAAATGTAGGCTCAGAAGAACCCTTTTCTCACACAGCGAAAGAACAGATTACACTAAGAACTGTGCAAGTTTTCTATTAAGAAAAGAATAATAATAATAAAGGTAAAAACTACTGAAAACTAAAAACACTCCCCAGAAGGGAGGACTATACAAAAAAAAAAAAAGAAATCTATTTGGTGAACCTGTGGAAGACCTACAACCCAAAATGCAGAACGGGCACTTAAGTTTTCCCTCAGGAAAAATGCCCAAATTTAGAAAGGTGCAGAAGCCCTTAAATGAAGGCACAAGAAAGACTATTTGTTGAAATTATTTCCTGAATCAAGACCTTTCTTTATAATCAGGCAACTCATAAGCAGTTTTTGGTTTTCATGGGACAGCAGTAGGGAGAAAAGTTTCACTGTGCTCCTACAAGCTCTGGGGGAGCAGATGCTGGAAATGTGAGGAGGAGAAACATCCTCCTGCACCAGAGGAGTAAGTAGGTGGACTGACCAGTTACATAAAGGACTCAGGTATACCTGGCTGGCATTTTAAGATTTATATTAAATGATTTAATCATCTTTTAACTCGAGGAGGGCAAACATACATTGAGATGTGCTTCTGCGCACGTGCTTTTCTCAGTTGCAGCTATGGAAGAGTTTTACAAAGGAGCTGGAGCAATGCCAACCCTCATCCCTCTTACCACAGCTTCCCGGGGCTCATTCTGGGGGAAGGAGAAGAATTAAACCCTTTTCCTCTCTCTTAAGCACACATCAGTCTACTAAACTCACCCTCTGGAAGTAAGTGGATGCAGGAAAAAGTGCACCAGGCACAAGTGTGCACAGGACAGGAAATATAGTACATTTTGGGTTAAAGGGGGAAAAAAAATCTAGTCTGTCAGAAGCATCTTTGCACATTTTGATTTTTGGGGTTGGGGTGACCTGCTACCAAGGATTTTGCAGTCATGCCAAATCTTGCTCTTTAAGGAATAAGAAAGTTTACAAAGTTTAGTTCTTCCCCAAAGAATACCTTACTGCTCAGTGCTTTTAACAAGAAGCATGATGAGTAATTAAAGCCACATTCTCATCCATTGCTTCCATCTACTTCCTATTTCTGCAACTGTATTTAAAAATGTAAACCCTGATTTTCATAACAGTCAGGCAAATAATTGCACTCAGTACTCCTCAATGCTACCATGTACCGAACTGGTGTATCAGCAAATAACAGAATGATAAAAATAATTAACATAGCTTTAATTTAAATATTTATGACACAGTTGACTCTGTGGCTGCACGGCACCATTGTGCTGAGCGCAGTACACAAATCCTGATAGAGCCCCTCTTTCCAAGAGCTCCTATTGTTCATCCCACATTACTCAATATCAAACGATCTCAAAAAAGCTTTTCAAACATTAATTAAATCTCCTAACTTCCTTTTCAGGTCGGTAAGTTTTATTATCCTAGTTGTGCAGATAAAGAAAGTGAGGAATGGAGAGGGTGAGGCACTTCCCCACCGCGACACAGCCAACACTTCTCACTTCCACTCTTTGCTGGCCCCCCAATCCCCCAGCCGAGCCCCCCAAGCCTTTGAAGGCTCCTCCATGTGCTGTGGGTGTACGTGTGCATCTGGCCAGCACATCCCAGGGAGGGCTGGTTACCGCTAAGGACTCTTCAGCTAATCAGGACCACGTGAGAATCCTGCTTCTGGTTTGCACTCGCATCAGCTTTAGCAAAATATCACCGGCGGAGTTAATTTATGTGATTTTGTAACCTCTTAATATTGCTTGGGGTTAGTGTTCTTTCCAGCTCAAATGCTTTTTTGTTGGCCAAAATTACAATTTTTGTTGGCCATTCATTACAATGGCTCTTTCCTCATTTTTTTTTTTATTTTTTGACATGGGGAGGTTGGGCCCTAACACACTAATGTCCACAACCAGGTCATCAAAGGGTAAATTGCGAAGCTTTTCATTTTTGTGCCTAAAGATATGTGATTTTTCTCAGAATTAAGGTTGTGAAATAAATAATTTGCTTAGAGTTTCTCAGATATTCATTGGAATTTACAAAAAAACCAAAACAAAACAAAAAAGGCTTTAAGGCCAAAATGTCAGCGTTTTGTGCAAAATAATTAATATAACACAATAGGATCTATTCTACTATTGATTGAAAGGGAATTTATGCAGGTAATTCATTAAGGCTAGTGAGAGTTTGGCATGTAAATCCCCCAGCACTTAGATGGGAAAACAGGCCCTGATTTTTTTTTTTTTTTAATAAGCTATAAAACACATGATTTTCAGAGGCAAATATATAAAAAGCAAAAGCAAATACCTGAACAGCTAGGGCCCTGCTCTGTGAGGGTTCTGGAATGACATTAGATCAAATCCTTTTTCACACACTGCAAAAGAGGCAACAATCATTTCAATCACCATGTTAAGAGAATCAATACAATTTTTCCTTCCAGAGAATGGTACTTTACATTCCAATATTTACAGGCTATCACCTTCATACATCTCTTTTTGTGGTCAAGTGCATGATTACTACTTCTGACAGGGTATTGGTGATTTTCTTATGAAGATCTACAAATTCTTGTAAATAAAAACCAATCTGAAAAAAAAAATAAAAAATGAAGAGCAAATCTGTGGACTGGAATGCACCCTACTTGTAATGGGAACAAAAAGCTGGCAATGAAATATAAACCTAAATCACAGCAGAATGACCTACTTTAAGGCATTTGCCAAAGAGACAGTGTTTTAGACAGCTCCTCTGAAGTAGCGTCTTTATGTCTATGCCATCTGCAGATTTATTATTGTGCTTTAGAAAAAAAAAAAAAAAAAAGAAAAAAAATAAAAAAAGGAAAGAAAAACCTACAGTATGCCTGAACAAAACTCAGCTTCATCTATAGAAAGATTCCAGTACTGTGGGCACCACACCCACACCTACTGATGTGGTCCAAGTTTTTTCTTTAGAGGCACCTAATTAAGAAACCCTGACTCATTTACATGGATATGTTTGATCTAAATTACACTCCAAACCACACCAAATTAGGAGCATCTGTGAATGCGAAGTGTTTGTTCCCAGTGCCTGGTAGAACAGGGCCAGTTCTGGACGGCACATGTTCAAGTGACGAAAAATATTTCAGATGTAACATACTTCTGAGACCCACTTTTCCACTAATAATTCATAATGAGTTAAACCAGTATCTCTGCTTCAGCAATTATTTCAGGCTGGGGAAAAAATGTCATTTTACTTTTTAAAGGAAAGGCAGGGCAAAAGTGGGAGTGGGCAACCACCTAGTTGTGTGGCGCATTAACACAACCATTAGCTGCAATTTAAATCTGTGCAGGGCATTTGTTTTCAGATATACTTTACACCTAAAACGCGGACTGAAGGAAATTATAAATTAATGACTGGTTATTCACAAACAAGACCTTCTGCCTTGGTGAATGGTCTTCCCTTATTAATCAGTTTTCCATAGGAGTCCAGGCGGGGGGCAGGGTCTCAGCCCAAAGAGGCAGCACCCTAAATGATGAAAAGATGAAAAATTCAAGACCACCAGATTAGAGAGTGATGCCTCCCTTTCCAGGCTGCATTGCTGGTGGCTGACTGTGCCTGCTTGCAGCCCAGAAAGCCGCTCTGTACAAAAACGGGTCCTGTGGCAATTGGGAAACTTTTATCCCGCTTTCCCATCTCCCACTAAGAGCGAGCAGGGGGGCTGCAGAAGCCACTGGTGGCTGCTTTGCCGCCTTACTGACAAACTGAATAAAAAATTGCCTTAATCTCACTCTAAGCAGCCCAAGAACCGAGGAGTGTAAATCCGAATTCCACGCTGGGTTTGCAATTCCCAGCCCACTGGCGCAATTTGGCACGACCTTTGGATTTGGCCCATAGTGTTTGGCAGCCACCTTTTATTCTTTCCATCTTTTATGCTTTGTGAATAGTCCAAGTTACATAATGCCAGTGACAATTTGTTTATGGCGAGCGTTGGAGTCACTGTTTTATGATTACATTCAAACTTTAAGCCACATTTTGACATCTAAGGATCATCTTGCATTCTCGTGTACTCTATACAATGAAGGTTTGTGTTCCAGTAAGGAGGGGGGGGAGAGGAACTTTATAAATAACATGACTCCTTTTGTCTGAAGAGATTTTAATACATTTGTCTGATCTACTGTTTTTGCAGTAGCTAGAATATAATTTGAATATATTAATATTTTCAGCAACTGTGCTGAGAGAGCCCAGTTAATAACTTATGCATGGGTGTATAGATACACTTCAGACAGAGGTAGTTTTTAGCCCTTATGTTGGTAATACTTAGAAACACACAATGAAAGAGCCTGTTCTTTCCTCCTCTTTGTTGTGGGCATGCATTGTGATGGTATGGAGCCAGTGTTCTTTCTGTTGTCTACACAGCCTGGATTCAATAAGCAGTTATATATGCATATTATGACAATGTGGTCAAGGAAACCAGATTTTTTTACTATACCTTCATGTGCCTGTACAGTATAAAATCTGGTATTTATTTTTCTTGTCCTCATTCAATATGTTAACAAAATCATAATTTGATACAGGTTATGTTCACTTTATAATTAAAATTATAGAGTTAGATGAAAATACAGCAAGATGTTGCTGAATGGAAAATATTTATCTTTTCGTACATTACATTATGGCGCTATGTAAAATCATAAATCTGTGAAGCGGCTCTCTCCAGCCAATTTGCCTCCTCCCCTGGTCCACAAGATGCAACCAGTTACCTCCTCTAAGCTGAGGATTCTACACCCACCTCAACCCTGACGTTAGATAGCTCTGCCACATCCTCTCCAGAGCTTTGCTATGGTCTTCCAGAAGAAGACCCCTTGCCATGGAGATAAGCCAAGAAAAAGGAATTCAGAAAAGTCCTGTAATTTTTACAGCTCCTCCCGTAGCTCTCCTAGCACCTTTCATGGAAAAAGCACTAACTTTTCTGCACCATGTTCTCCGTGTCAGCACTAGACTCAGGCTCCCCAGACCACCTCAGGATAGCACTTCATCCATCTGGAAACTGTTCTCACCTCCCAGATCATTGCCATCCACACTGCCAAGTGCAGGCCTTCACCGAACACCATCAGCAGCCACCATACAATCAGCACAGGGCATATGGGACAGCCCCGGAGCATATGGAAGCTTTCCAGCAAGTGAAGTCTACTGGGAACATCAGTTTGCCTTGTTCAAACTCTCAGTCCAGAGAGGATTTCCACAGGGCTGTGGCAGCAGTAGTAGCAGGCAACTTTAACCACCTCAGACAACCCAGATTGTTTCCATGTCTGGATAAGGGTCTCATAAAAGTGTCATCGGAGTAAGGAGTTTTCATTCCTTCAGAACATCTACACCATGGAAGTCACTGCAGCTGCTCTGGACTCAGATCCAACCCTGAGATTTCTATCACAGGGCACATTTCAAGTCTTGTTGAACACATTTTGGATCTCACCTGGCCTCTATGGTGAGGAGCTTCTTAACCTTTCCAGATTATAAAGGGCTTTCCATTACTTCTCATATTAAATTATATTTGTCCAGCTCTGCATCCTGAAACTACAATATGTGCTTGCTAAAGAGGCACTTCCTATGCTTGTAAATCCATTTGCAAATATTCACTTCAGGCTAGACATTTTCTGAGCACCTACAGAGAGGTGTCCTGGAAGCCACTTACAGTGTGAG
>VYZR01094333.1:0-24120 GCA_013400675.1 Oxylabes madagascariensis
TGTCAAACCAATCTAATTTTCCTGTGGCAGGGCAGCAGGTCTCTGAGAGGGGAGGAGCTGCAGCTTGACTGCAGTCAGGCTTTTGACTCTGACTCATGGGGTGTTCCAGGAGCGAGGTGGGGGAATAAGGATGGGGAGAAATGCTGTAAAGTACCAAACCAGCTGGGAAACACACTGAAAACTGTTTGCTGTTTGCTGTCCAAGTGGAAGGATGGCTTGAATACGGTGCTGGAGGGGTCTGTGCAGCTCTGGCATTACTCAATGTTTTCATTAGTGACTTGAGGAGTGGAATATGGACGAGGCATATTGCAGCTGTTGACAATACCAAGCTGAGAGGGGCTGTAAGTGCTCTCAGAGAACAAGAGAAAGATGAGAAAGATTCAAAAATCTTAACAAACTGAAGAAATAGGCTGGAAAGAAGAGACTGATGTTCTACAGGGACGAGAGCAAAGCTGAATATATGAAAACTATTGAAATGCGTGTCCAGAAATGGCTGCATAGGCAGCATTTCTAAGAGAAAGGGACAATACCACGGGCTAGAAGTGAACCCTGAGCCAACTGTGCTGCCTTGGTGTGAGCAAAGCAAAGCTGACCCTGCTGTACATAAAGAGAGTGTGGTGTGGTACATTGGTACATTGCTCCCATCTCTGCTAAGTGTTGGGGAGGAGCAGTTTTGTCATCAGACTTCCAGGGAAAAACAGAAAATGAAAAGAACAGTCTAGAAAATAAACCTCCCAAGAGGGAAAGAACTGTAGTCCATTGCCTAAGGCTGATGAAGATACAGTAATAATCTCCCCAAATATAAAAAATGCTACAAAAGTAATGAACTGTTGCTCACAGACAGAATTAGGGGGATTAGACTGCAGTAAAAGTAATTTGGGTTAGACTTGGGGGGAAATGTTCCATCTGTAAGAATAGCTGATACCCAGAATAGACCATCAGAGGAGCCGGTGGAGTTTCCTTTAAAACCTCCAGGGATGAACAGGTTAGAGAAACTCTCCTGTCAAGACCGATTTAGGCAGGGTTGAGCCTACCCTGGGGGAAGGAGATGGACTAGGTGACCTCTCAAGATGCCTTTTCCTCTTATTCCCTGTGGCTCTGTGTTTATTTTGTGTGGCAGTGATATTGCGAGAGCGGAGAGCTTGATTCTGCATATTGGGTAAACATTTTACATTTAAATTGGGAAGTCTTGTTTACTTGTCAGTCCGTTGTTGTTTCAGTTTAAATTTTACTAATTTGAGTTGAACACAGGAATTATAAATTACAGTGATGGGTGTATGAGGACTGTCTGAGGAGACAGGTACTGAAACCCATTAATCTATCGATCACATTGATTGGAGTGTTTAATTTAGAGTAACATGTTCCTATTTTTAAATATGTTTTAAAAGACTCTTTTAAAAACAATTTCGTTTTATCGCAGTGCAGGAACTCTCCTTCTCTCTGATAGGTGTGCATCCTTAATCAGGCAGGTAGAAAAAAATGATGTTGGCATATAGGGAAGATGCAGGATAAAACCTTTGCCACCACAATGAAAGGAAACCATCAGGTTTTAAATGAAGCCAGGCAGTGGTCTGACTGCCAATTAATGAACACATTACTGCTAAGTGATAGCTTTAAAAAAAAAAAAACTTGCTGAGTTCTCATAATGGTTCTTGCTCCCCTTTCCTCCAAGCCTGCCCATTTTCTGGGAGAGGAGCCCCTCCAGCAGTGGATGCAACAGTTCAGGGCCTGGCAGTGAATAATCCCGGACTGGAAGGGGGAACTACGACAGCAGAATGTAATTCCACAAATTAATTTGCTCAGGACCCGGGGGTTAGCATTAATTTCGCACTAAATACCAGGAGAGCTTTGACGACCGCATAGAGCAAACACTTCAATTTTTGCTTCGTGTCCCGTTCGGCAGCCAAAACTGCCAGGTTTACAGTGCCCTCTAGTATCGCTCTGGAGCATTAGCTCTGCTTGGCACCTCCGGAGCTGCCACATCGCAGAGCATCCTCCCGCACCGCAGCTTTCCTTCAGTGCCGGGGGAACGGAACGGGGCTGGCCGGGGCTGTGTTGGGCATTGCTGAGCTCCTGCCTTTTACCCCCTTCTAGGATAAAACAGCATTTTAAATTAAAGTTAAAAACGCGTGCTCTGCTTAGAGGGTTGCAGTGAGCAGGCTGCTTGGAAGAATGATGCTTGGAAGAATGATGCTTGGAAGAATATGTTCCTGCCCGTGGCAGGGGGTTTGGAACGAGATGATCATTAAGGTCCTTCCCAACCCAAACCACTCCGTGACTCCTTGTTCAGTAGTTTGTGCCAATTTGGCAAAGCGATGTTAATAAGAATTTGCCTTTAAAGGGTACTTTGCAGCTGTTGCTGCACAACCACTAACTAGCGAAATGCTGGGCAAGGAGAAGGAAGGACAAAGGAGAAAAACCTGAGTCATATGAAACCCATTAGACATTACCCAGGACCACATCCCAGCCGGCTGAGGTCACTCAGCACAAGGACTTCTCAGAGCTGTGACCTTCAGCCTTGCACAGATCTCTCCGTGGAACAGATGCAGGAAAATTCCTTGGTGGACGAGGATGTGGCACCTGCTGTAAGAGTGGGCATATTTATAAAGCACCTCTAAAGATTTCCAGCTGCTGGAGCAGCCTTTGGAGCCTCCCTGGGTAAGACTGAGCTGATGTCGTGCAGGATTTCTGCTGCTCTGAGAGGTGCCTTGGGAAAGGCATCGTTCCCATGGAGAGAGAGGGGAATCTTCAACTCCTGCTTGCCTCCAAATGTGCTGTGCCCGTGGGTTCTTCCTCAGAAAACCCTTCTCACAGGAGCTGAACTTGCAGTGATTTGTAAAAAAGCTGCCTAAGTCGTTATTCTAAGAAATCATCCGAGTTCCTGGCAGTGAGGGAGCTGGTGCAGATGATGCCCCTGGTACATTTTCCTTACAGGGAGAACTATTTAAGCAGTGAACTCCAGCAGGCACAATCAAGCTGGTAGGACATGGAAGTTATTAAGTTTACATTAACTATGGAAATTTAGGAAATGAATTGTTAACATCCATCTTCAGACTTTTCATATCATTTTCTATGGCTGCTGATGAGATTGTCATGGACAAAAACTGGCATAAAATGGATCTCCTTTAATACCCAGCATGACTGTGCCTGAGCTTTCCTTGGAAATACACAGCCAGAGGAGAAAGCCTCCTGTCAACTTAGGCAATGACTTCTGGCTGCTTCAGTTCCTGGGTTACAACTAGAGTCACTGGAGCCACCTTTTCCTAATGGCATTGCACAGACCAAAACCTGGTTAATAGCAACCATTGTTACTTTTTGAGAAGATTAGTAATTCTCCCTGATTTTGAACCATGTGTGAGGGTATCACACAAATTAAAAATGGAAATGTTACATGAAATAGCAACCAGTGTGTCTGAAGGACAGGGAGAAGGGAGAAAAGTGTTATTAAAATAAAATCATAGTGAAAGTAAGAGATGTAAAAGGTACAGAGGAGTCATAAGATAAGGCCATTGGTGTCTACCTAAGGGCTGAACTGAATCTTATTTTTCTTACTGAAAAATCTTATTTTTATTCAGAAACCAGCCATTTGAGATAGTTTTCCCTCTCTTTTGTACTGTAGGTCTATATGGTTCATGCAGGTGAGTTTGTTTTCCAGTGTCATTCCTAACTGCAGGACAAAACAAAGGATGTATAGGGATAACCTGCATCCCAAACAAGCATTGTCCCTCTATACCCCTCAGATTTGTAGCACACTGACAAATTCTGAAGCACAGGTTCTTTTTCACCAAAATATTTTCATGCCCTCTCACGAACTGTGCATTCAGATACTGACCTTTCATTATTGGCAATGTGATTTCCACACTTGGAGCCACAAGAATCTGAAATAAGAGATCTGGAGCCCTTCTGCTTTAAATTCTATCTCCTGCAACTGGCATGCCAGAAATGAAGGGCTACCTCATTGTATATGCAATATGTAAGTGGTTTGACAAGGATGTCTCTTTACAGCTCAAGTGTCAGCTCTGGATGGATGGATCAGGGGTCTTGAAAGACACACAACACATCTCTGCATCACTGTTCATAAAAACTTTACCAAGTTTCTCAAATTCCTTGCACAGCAATACAAGCAACTGTCTCAGCTTCTCAAGGGCACTACACCTTTGATAATGAATATATTTAAACAAAAGGGAACAAAAACCCCCTACCTTTGCTGACTATAATAGAAATGCAGCTTTATACTTTCATATTTCATGGGACATGAAGGTTCATCATTTATTGAAAATAAGATGTGGACCTTCAGTAACATCCTGTCTGGATTTCATTTTCAGAGTGAAATGCCTTTCTGGTAAAATACAAGAAAGTGCTTTTCTCAGACAAAACCTTGTCTTCCAGCTGTGTTGTAGTATTCTCCTGGCTACTTTTTCCCTTTTGCTCTGCTCTCTGTTATAGCTAATTTTTCCAGCGAAGAAACTTCCCTTGCAAATCTGTTTTCTCCTTCATATTTAAAAATTATATGGTTCATGTGGGCCAATTTCCATATGCCTTCAGGGACTTCAGATTTACTGTTATTTCTCACCGGCCAAGAGACAAATTAATTTGATTAGAGCTCAACCCTCAAGAGAGAATTTTGAGGGAAGCAGAGTCCAATTAAGGAATACCTGGGGTCAGCTAACGAGTGAACACCCCCCTAAGGAGTACTTTCTCCCTCTTCCATGAGCTGAACTCGCTGTACATCAGCAACATCTCCAGATCCAGATGTCACAGGACCTCTGCATGCAGCAGGAATGAGGTGTGTGCTGCTGGGGAGCTCATGGTCTGCAGTCACAGGCACGGGGGTGAGCTGAGCTGGTGGGGAGGAGGCAGCTCAGCATCACACCCCAGGCACAAGCACCCAAGGAAGAGGCTAAAAATGTCCCTTTCCATTGGACAGCCAAGCAATGCCAAACAATGCTGAGGACTGGGGACACTGAATGAAGAACAGAGATGGCAAAGAAGAGTTTCTAGCAGTAGGGAAAGCAGAATAACTACCATCAGTTTCTGAGGCAGCTCTCTTGCCTGCAGTACCTCTCTGACATCCAAGCTAAACTGTGCAATGGATGCATTCCCAGGGGATGAGGATGAGGCCACCCAATCAATGGGCTGCACCCACATCCCCTTGGAAAAGTGATATTTGCTGTTCTCACAACTCACAGGAGTGCTGGGTCAGGGGCTGGAGGACGGATGTCAATGGAAACCTTCCGTGCTGCAAAACACTGTTTGGGTGGCGCAGAAGCTCTGTTTCCTCAGAATAAATATCAGATTAACGCAGGGGGATTTGATTGGAGGCACCACGCTCCGGGAGATGCTGGCTGTAAGATGAGATATGGAACTGAAGTGTACTTGTAACACCTACTTGTAATATTTTAACAATTCAGCAACGGCTTTGTAAGGCAGGTTATTAGCTGGACAGGACAAAGCAATTTCAGCCTGAGTAGCTGAGTTCTCTGGCTATGAACATTGCCCCTGCATTTTTATATCTGTATAGTATTCCTGACTTGATTTCTTGCATGGTGTTTCTATGCATTATTAAAGTCCCACTGTTTTCCACTCCAGAAATGGCTGCATTTAGATTTAGGTGAAATTTTGGTGGAGAGGTTAATCTGCAAAAATGTTATGCAAGTGCAAGCTATTAATTACTACTCCTGTATTTTTAAGCTCAGAACCCATGGCTGCAGGAATGAAGTTAGTGCATTGGCTCACTAAGTTACTGAATACTCATTCTCTCCCTTTGGAAGAGCTACTCTCCCTCTTTTCTCTTTTTCTTCTCAGTTTTTTCTCCCTTTTTGTCCAGATGCAATGACCAGATTGTTTGTCCTCTTTCTCATTGTGAATTGTCTCCTAAACACTGAAAGATGGCCTGGGGTGGGGTTGTTCGGAAGATTAGCATCTCTTCCTAGAGCTGTCCCCAGCTGTATTCACATTTATAAATCCATGGAAAGGACCCTAAAGAGCAATATAGAACCTGATGATGCAACAAGCCAGGAGACAAAAAAAAAAAGGAAAAAAAAAAAAGAATAGCCTGCTAAGAGAGCAAAACTAATCAATACTAATAGCAAAACTGAAGATTTTAAAAGCCTCTCAATGAAGTCAGGCACAATGCTACCAGGCAGTCAATGAAAAATGAAGTGTGCCTGCAGAGAGGCTGGGGGCAGGTCAGAGAGAGAGCAGACCCTGTTTTGAGAGGGTCTTGGCTGGATGTTCCCCTGGATGCCCTCACCCCAGTAACCCAGCCAGGCTGGAAGGCAGAGGGGAGAGCAGTGATGGACATCCCAACGCAGCCACCACATCAGCCAGGCCAGCTGCAGCCAGAGGAGGGTGTGTAAGTCATAGAATCATAGTCACAGAGGGATTGGGGTCGGAAGGGACCTTAAAGATCATCTCATGCCAACCCCCTGCCGTGGCAAGGACACCTTCCACTCAACCAGGCTGCTCCAACCTGGCCTTGAACACTTCCAGGGATGGGGCAGCCACAGCTTCTCCGGGCAACCTGTGCCAGGGCCTCACCACACTCCCAGGGAAGAATTTCCTTCTAATATCTAATCTAAACCTACTCTCTTCCAGTTTAAAGCCATTCCCCCTTGTCCTACCACCACATGCCCTTGTCAAAAAAGCCTGAGAGGACAGAGCATCTCTTTGCCCTGTGCGTCAGCACTGGTGCCTGGCTGTGAGCTGCCTGCGAAGAGGAGGAAGGTTGCTCAGCTGCTGTAGTTCTGCCAGTCCTTGGCCCCTCTACTGAAACTGCTACAAAAGCAGAAAATCACTCCAGCCAGAGCTAAAGGCAGCAGCAGTGCTGTGGAGCTGCGCTGGGATCGTTAGGGTGGTTAATATTCAGCAGGCATATTGCTAAAAAGGCAGTGCATGCTAAGGAAAAAAGCAACAAACCCCAGTGCTGCACACAGGTCCTTCTGGCAGAGATATCAGCAGTGACAATGTTGTTTGTACAACAGACAACTTGTATCCCCCAAGAGCAGACCCACTGCCACGCCGCATCTCGCTGAGGTCATGGTTGTGAAACCAGTCCTGAATAACATGGGCCATCTGTAAGCCCATGAAATAGTGATTAAATGCTTTTTACTGCTTTACTGGTCCTCAGATGACTTCTCTACTTTGGCTCAAAATATTCTGGTCAAGCTGATGATGTGGCTTTGGTCAGGGGTCCAATATAAATGGCACTAACCACTACCCAAGCCTGCACATCCACATACAGATATATATTTTACAAGTCTCATTTAGTTCATAAATAAAAAAAGACCTGAAGGAGCTCTTTCAGAAGGCCCCCAGCTGAAGAGAAAGGCTGTCTGTCATCATGAATGCGAGGTGGCTGTAGCAGGAAATTTTCCATGTATATAGAGACTCAGTAGTCCAAAATGCGTTTTCAGGCAGAAAACCCAAATCCCTCTAAAGGGCCACCTCTTGCTATAATGCAGGTCTTTTCTGTAATAGAGTCAGCTCTGAGATAGGACTATTGCTGCACTGCAAGCTGCAGTAAATATTAATGTGTGAAGCTGGATGCCACCTCTATTTCAGGATGGAGGCAAAAGCTCAGCCTGATGGAGGATGAATTGCAGCCCTGCCAGGGAGCTGGTGCATTCCCAGGGCTTTTGGTAAGGAATCTTTTCCCTTGGAGTGATTGGATCCTGCATTTCTCTGAAGAATCACCAACCCCTCCATTTTACTCTCTAAGAAATGCATGAGGTCTGTCTGTGCTTGGGGCTGTGCCTTGGGAGAGTGATATTTGCACTTCATGCTGTGTTCATTGGAAAACTGCCCTCGTGCCAGTCCAGCACTTTGTAATGCATCCCCAAGGTCATTCCCTGCCAGGTGACAAGTCTGATGTTAAAAGCCCAACATCTACCACCTTGCAGAGAGATTCTGATGTGTACATCGCATTTGTTTGTCACAGTGCAATTACTCCATAAAGAAAATTAAATATGTATATAGCTGTGTGCCTGTGTCTATATCTTATAAACTAATCTTTTCCTTTTCTCGCCTGCATCATGACAACATTTAAATAACTTAGCTAAGCACCTGTCTACGAGTAGTATTACCAGACCAAACATCTGAATGTATACTTGTCCTTAAACATAATATTATTCTAAACATGGGATATAAATGTAAGTAAATATTATACTAAATATTCATGTTTACTATCCCATGCAACAATAGTTGATTAAATATTTACTAGCCCACTTACCTGTGCTCTTGTGGGCATAGCTGCCTAACTACTTATGCTACAGAGTGTTTTTGTGGTTGATTAAAATGCAGTTGTGTGTACATCTGCGATGTTTGGCAGGCCTGGTTAAATAGCCACTTACAGAAACAAGCAGTGACTGCTCCTCCTTTAAAAAAAAATTAAATTTCTTATTATAGATTCTGCAACATTCATGAAGCTCTTATTAGCAGCATGCTAGGTACCTGAGGAGCAGCAGGTTGGTTTTGAAGTGTTGGGATGCCCATGCAGTGTTACTCTGCAAACAAAAAAACCTCCAGGCATGAGAAGCAGCCTCTGTTTGCAATGAGTCCTGATTATCAGCTTCAGCTCACAACACAGGGATGAAATATAACTATTTTCCTTTCACAGAAATGGATGTTTCTATCCAGGAATTATCCTGCTAGGTCAGGAGATAGGAAAGAATTGGAGGGGTATCCCAACACATTCTTCAGCAGAAAATGGAAAAACGGGGCAAATGGGAGAGGGATCCCACACTCCCATATCGCAGACTGAAGAGGGAAGGGGTTATATACTCCAACTTCAGGAGGATTCAGCATGTAGTGTTTATTCCATCCTTTTTAACTTTCTGCTCTCCAGGCAAGCACTGCTGCTGCTGTTCACTCAATATATTCCAGCAGAAGCAATTTGCCTGCAATTAGTCAGCAATGCAACTCAGTTTCTGGGCAATCTCAAGTGGCAGCGAGCACAGTTCCTGCTCCCCCTGTTCCCTCTCTAAGCAATTTCCACACCCTCATGATGCACAAGAGAAGATGACCAACCCTACTTTTTGAAAAGTCACTGTAAAAAACTCCTAACAGAAGCAACTGCTTTGGTTCAAATTTAATGGTAAAAAGGTACTTAAAAACCTTGTTTGTGAAACTCATTGAGAATTAAATTATCCACAGAACTTCAACAGGGATGAGGAGGAAGAACAAGCTCTTTGATTTTATGGTAGATTCTAAGCAAATAACCTTAAAGGCTAGAGGTTGATGTGGTTGCAATGTCTTTTATTTGAAAGAAATTAGCTCTTCTGGGTCAAAGCTCAACCTCATGGCAGGTTGTTATGCTGGAAAACATCTGGTCAACCACTCCACAACCATGTAGCATCAACCAGAAGGGCTGAGCAAGGTGAACTTAGTAAAGGAGAAGAGACTGCAATGAATATGGAAAAAAAAATCTCAAAGAAAGCCATTAAGTGCCTTTTCATCCTAACTAAGTTCATTGTGAAGGGTGGTTGGGAAAAGGGGTAATATGAGACCATCTTATTGAAAAAAATATTGATTGTTAGGAATCAATAGCATTAAAAAGCTGTGTCTTAAGCACCAAGCTTTGAAGGCCTCCAGAAGCTTTTCCGTTCCCTGTCTATTCTCCTGCCAAAACTTTGATAGATTCAGCCTGCAAACCAGCAAATGCAGTGATTTGATGGTGGCCAACATATATTTTAAAAAATTAAGGTGTCAAGCATGAATTTTATTACATCTGCAATCAGATGTACTTCCTTCAGTCAGCTGCAATTAAGTCCAGCTGTTCTCAGTGGAAAGGACTCATCGAAGGAAATTGCTGTAAAATTTAATGGGAGAGTTTTCCTTGGTGCTTTGTTGTAAATATTGTTTTCCTAATAGGCTTGTAAAGGGCTTCGCTTTTTCATTCAATAGGCAGAAGATCTGTAATTTTTCAGGCATTGGAAAATGAACAGATCAGTGATAGAGCTCATAAAACTTATACAAAGATTCTCATTGTATAGCAACAGAAAGGGCTTTAATAACTCGAGGCAGAGGAGGTTTTTGAATTTATTTCTTTTTTGCTCTGCATAGTTTTTTGTTTACATATGAAGGGCTATTTTTTAACTGACACATCAGACAGTTTGATCGATATCCCTTATTGGGTTTCTTCTGCCTAGAATTGGGTATGACAGCCAGAGAGGGGCACCAGATTGCACACTTCAGAGGATGATCCTTCATTTCAATATTGCAGTGTAACATCCCACAAAGACCAAAATATTGCACCACGAACCCACGACACTGCAGTGCTTCCGTTTGCTGTCCCAAAATCCTCTTCAGCCTTTAAGCAAATGACGAAGATTACAAACTTTTTTATCTCCTTCTGCTGTGTCCAAAGAGCATCTCTTTCCTTTTTACCACTTAGGCAAAGCTTGGACGTGTTTTTCCTCCCTCCCAGCAATCTTTCAGCAACATTTTCAATCTGTGTGCTTCTGTCACTTCAGGAGAACAGTGCCTAAAATAAAACAGTGAGATTTGTAATTATTGGCATTATTTTAAGATGTAATGCTGAAGCATTAAATATAACAAAATGAAACTATTTTGAGGGGAAATGTTGAGACATGAATGATAGCAAATGGTGTTACTGTGGATTTATTTTCACCCTACCAAAATCAGCCTCCTTCTTTAATGATGAAATATGACCTGGCTCTTGCAGAGAGAGTAATTTGCTAATTTGTTTAATGTTGTTCTCTGTGCAGGAAAGCCTTGCAAGGGAAAGACTTCAGAATGGATCTAAGGTGCAGGTTATTTTGGGGGACAAAATGAAGCCACTTGTTATTCTTTAAGACAATGATCATGTTCCTTCTCTGGCAGCTGTGAATACTGAGGAGAAAACAACTCACTCTGTTCAAAAGCTGCATCATCACTGCTACATTGGTTTGCAATGAAAGAGGTGAAATTATCTATCAACAAAACCCTTCTGCTGAGGCAGTGGAAGTCTTTCTACTCACACAGTTTATTTGAAGAGCAGGAATGAGCTATACAGTAGGAGAAATATCCTTTTGCTAGTATACCCATATAGCTACCTTGGCAAATGCTCGTGGCTTAGAATCCCATCTCCCATGTCTGCAAATAGCAAGAGTTAGCTGGCACAGTTTGGAACAGTTCTCCAAAATAGTGTGGCAGTTACGGAGGAAATATCTGCTGAACATGTATGTTCCTGTGTGCAGGCTTCAGAACAGACTGATAAACCTGTTCAGAGATGATTAATCAAAAGGGTTTGGATCAGGAAATGACAAGGCAGCCGGAGCTGCAGAGGAGTGCAAGATTAGCTCTCTGTAGAAGAACGTCTTTCACAGCAGTGATTAGAAAAGGAACCTCAGAAGCTCATGATTAACAAGGAAGGAGAGAAGGGCTAGAGCATTGTCAAGCTCGTACATGAGGTGAACCTGTGTATGTGTTTTATTTGTACAGTTTGCTTGGCTTTGGTTAAGTCATTGCCTCCAGAATACGGTCTGTGATTTTCATCTTGACATAGCTCCTGCAGTTGCAATGTTTGGGGGTTTTGCTGTTGTCTGAATTAATCTGCTGGGTGTCCCCAGCCACAAGGAGTAGAACAGCTCCCCTTGCTCAAGCCAGTGCTTGTGTCTCCATTTCCTAACCCATGTGGGAAATAGCTAAAAAACAGACCCAAAGTCATGGTGGGAACTGTGGACAAATGGCATCAGCAGGATGAGAAAGCTGCAAATAGCACAGAAGCACCATTGTCTGTTCATTAAGTTCTTTGTGTGTCTCTTTTGCAGCTTATATTTAAAACTTACACCTGATGTATAGGAAATTTAATGATGTCTGGGTCACATTTCAGCCAGTACCTAGCAAGGGAAACAAGCCCAAAAGCACCTTTTAGCTCCATAACGGAGCAGCTGCTGTAGGAAGCTGGAGATCTGGTTCTGCCTGCTCCCAGCATTAAGTGCCTTTATGGTTTGTGAGTGGTGATCCATCAGGAGGTGCATGACAGCTTCTGGAGAAAGCTTTCTTGGTCTCTGAAGGATTCAAACATTATTTAGCCATCAAATTCACAGCCTCTGTATCAGCATTTACCGATGTATTTGGCTTAAGTGAAGAAGAGCATATATAGAAACCTGGCTCTGTTTAAAATAGTAGATAGTCTGGGATCCAGCATTGAACTGTTTGAGAAGAGGCAGGTTCTACCTTGCATCTAAATGTTTTGTTGTTTTTTTCCCCTTCAGCTTCACTCTAGACTGAGAAGGTGACCAGAATTAATCTCTGTGCCTCAAGTATAAAAATTGGTCATGGAACTTTGGAGGCTGGAGTGCTCCAAAGCCTCAGGATAATACTTTCCTTTCTCTTTGGGCTTCAAAAAGCAGAAACACTCTTTCCATGAAGTGATGGGAATCCTCATGAGAGCACAAGAGAGCATCTTCACCACGGGAGGTCATGGGAGGTTTGCTTTAGGGACTTGACTGGCAGTTCCTACTTTTCACAAAACATCTGTCCCTCTGGTACTTCAAGTTTTGATTTGCATCCAATTTCTTGAACCCAGCTCTGGAACACCTTGTAGACTGAGCTGCATGGGGAAATAGCATTTATGGGCTGTTCCCTTTGTCCATCAGGAAGTCCCATGTGTCTACACACAAGTTATCTTCTAGCAGCCTGTCTCACCACTTAGAGGGAAATAATTAAACAGCTTGAGAATGAAAACAAGACTGCTTGGCACCTCTCTTGTCCACTCCTTTTGCATTTCTTGCTGCAGTTCTGAAGCGCCACAGCCAAGACCCCGTGCACAGCTCAGCCCCACACAGGATCAATAGCAGAAAAGATAAATCTGTTGGAATTGACTACAGGCTGTTCTGTCACTAAGTGACGATGAAAAATGATCACTACTTGAATACACTGCATTTTTATCTTTAAATCTTTCAATAGAAGCAGTGTCAATAACAGAGCACTAAATAATCTCTAGATAGAAGGAAAATCCTTCTTTTTTTCTTTTTTTTTTATGAGGGAAGATGGATGTTACTTTTTTTGGAGGCCTTAAATACTGAAATACAAAATTAGATCTGCAAATTCCAGTAAGTGATTGTTTAGACAAACTATGTCTCATTTTAGGAAAGACTGGCTGGATTCTGCTTGAAAACATTGCTCAATTCCATATCATGAATGCACCAGGGTAACTCTAAGTGGAATATGCAGAAATAAAATAAATAAGGATTTTTTTTTCTCATGTTCCTTTGGGGATAATATATCTCTCTGAATTGGATACACCTGCCAGAGATGGCCTTTCTTTGCTTTAAAATATGTCTGACCTTTCCCTGAGCTAACTGGATGCAGTTTACCATATTGGCCCAAGCATAAAGCAGAGTCTTTTTCAGATAATAGCCTTTGGAAACAATCCAATCCATTCTGCATCCGCTGCCCATGCCACACATCCCAGCCCTGTGGACACTGTCAGCTGGCACAGAGGTGTGGCAGCGGGCAGGCACTGACAGCGCACGGTCCTGCCTGTGGCTTTTGGGTTTGCTGCTCTCAGTGGGGCAGGACCCCAAAGGGCTGACCCTGGCTGGGCGTGCTGGAAGATCTGTGGCCCCACTGTGAGGGCATCTGCTCTGGTTCTGTCCTGACAAAAGGAAGGCAGGTTTTTGTTTGAAGCCAGTTTGTTTCCACATCATCTGGCGCCTCCGCTATCTCCAAATGTTGATGTCCCTTTCATTACGAGACAGCAAGGAACACTCTGCTGGCTTTGACATCAAATTGGTTACCTTCTATTTTCCCCTCATGTAGGATGTTTTCCATAACAGTGTCTGAGGGGTTAGAAGCTTCTGGGTGAATCCAGTCCAGTGGCAATTTGAGCAATCGGGTCCTGGTAACATGCTGAGCGCTGCAGTGACTTGGGGATGCTCTGTGCACTTTTTGGGTATGTGTGTTACACGCAAAACCCCCTCCAGAGGCAATGCTCTCTTAGTTATAGACTCTGTGAACTGAGCTCTGTTTAGATGCCCTGCAGATTCCAGAGTAGGGTCTTGAAGCAGGCAGCAGTGCTATGGAAGGGCATATTGATTGAAAACTCCCTTTGTATGTAGTCCAAGTTTAGTTCAAGCTGCTCTCCTGAGTAAAGGTCAAGATGAAGTACTGAATTTCTAAAATGCTAAAGTTCTGAATATCCCAGACCTTTGCTTTATTCTGCCTGTTTTGTCTGGATATCTGTTAAAAAGTTTGGCTGTCTGTCCTCTTTGATGGGTTGATGAACAATAGTGAGTGTGGAATAACTTGAAGAAAATACTGGTCCGTGCATTTGCTAGAACTGCTTGACTTGTCTGAAAAACAGCAGGTTTCCATGCCCTCATTCAGCCTCAAGCATACTTGACTATATTTATTTTTGTTGTTGGCCTCCCCTTTTGACAGGTGGAGAAGAAAAAGGGCCTGCATGAAAAGCAGTAAAGAGTAAAAAAACCCGACCTTATTGTTTCAGGATGCTTGGTGCTTTAAGGGGAAATCAGCCAAGTTTCATCTGTTAAAAATCCTGCTGAGATTGATTGGTGTATGGAGAGGTGATTATAAAAGCCAGCAAGTAGCTTAATTAGGATGGAGAGTTATGAGAAGTAGCTTGGCTTTTGTGAGAAGTACTGGAGCAAATGACTCTTGGCAAGTGGCTGGTGGAACGGGGAAAGCTAAGCTCAGGAGTTAGAGGATTGCTGCTTGGCATGCTGCATTTGTATTTAGAAGGAATAAAGCTGAGGTTTGCCAAACACATGCCCAAATCGGGTTCGTGTCAGGCCTTATTGTCCTGAGATTACACTTTGCACAAATAATATTTACTAATCAGGGACCTGAGACTCTCTGAACTTGTCTCAGGGATTTTGAGTGTGTCAGGCTTTTTAACGAGCCAGGGGAAAAGCAGCCTCGGCTATTCCAGGCTGCAGGTGAGAGTTTGCTCCTGGCAAGAAGAAATGCCATGTACTGTACCATCATATTTACTCTCTTAACAGTGGGTACAGTGCCATCTAAAACTTCCCTGTGCCTGTGCAATGAAGAGCAAGAGCTCCTGGGTGTCTCAAGCAGGTATTGAACAACCATCACGCTCTGAGCTTCCCCTCGCCTGCTGCAAAATCCCTCCGCAAGAACCTGGTGAGGAGGAGAATGGAGCATTATGTATTCAACAAATTCTGCTGACTGCTGCTAGGCAGTGAGGCTGGAATGATTGTGCCAAATCCTGATCTTTCATGATAATGGAAGCGGAATTTTCCCCAAAGCAAGCCAGTGTCAGAAGGAAAACCCAGGGGACAAGGGAGAGCATTTGAAAATATGGCTCAGGTATTAAAAAAAAAAAAAATAGACTGTAACTAGTTAAATTACAGAATACACAAATATCCCAGAATTATGTAAAAGCCTGATCCTGCAGTCTTTGGGTGGGGAAAACAATGTTTAACTGACTCTAATACTGCAGAATCATCAGTACAGACAAGAAGAAACAACTGGGTCATTCTGTCTCAGCCACTTGCATATTGCAGAGCTACTTGTCTGTTCTTGCTACTATTTCATCCCTGCTAATGTCTTATTTAACCTGCTCAGGGTAGTTGTGATTTTGCAAATATGCAGAATATATTAAATTTTAACGACATCATTTAAAAATACATATTTGTGCAGATTTTTCAAAATGACTGGGATCTGCCTGTGTAGGGCAACAGAACACGACTCAAAGCTCAATTTAAAGAAAGTACGTTTTGAGCAGGCATCAACAGATAGACTGAAAAGCAAGGCAAAAGCATAGGAGTTTTTTTTAGATGTTGAGTGGACTAAATGCAATGTGAATTTATCTGCAAACCATCTGTGATTTCTGGTATTTTTTGGTGCCTTCACAGCTCTAATTTTAAGCACTTCTGTAGCCTTTAAATAATGGTACTTTCTTCCCATTTGGTTTTACAGCAGATTCCCCATTTGATCACTGAATGTTTAAAGAAAAGAAGTAACTGAGTTTTCTGCAGATTGCACACATACAGAATAAAACAGCAGCCTTTTATTTTTGCAAGTAAAATTTGACACATTTTGGGACAGAATTCCTCATGCATAAAATAACACCATGAGTCTTGCTGGGTATGGTTTACTTTTTGTATTTTGCTTTACACTTCTCATGTAAATTCGGTGCTGGAATAAGGTGTTAAGTTGATGTCTCCAAGGAACCAAGTTCCAGAAGCAGCACAACACAACAGCAGATCTCTTTCAATTTTCTTAAGACTGATATCAAGAGTGCCAGTTTCATCAGGCAAGAGGGAATCGAAGAGTCATAATCCAGCCAGCCCTTGGTGGTTTTGCAGACAAATCTGGATTCTCTGTGTGTCATGGGGACACTTTATAACCATAAACTGAAAGAAAACACTCTGGATTACTGAATAGCCACCTGAAAAATGTAGTTCCTGCACTTGCAGAGAGCCCCTAAGGGGATAGGGAGGCCTCCAGGTCTGTTTTCCATCCACTGTGATGTGGGAGAAGATCCTTTCGAATGTGAGCCTGGCCGCCTGAGAGCATGAAACAATAGGAAGCTAACTCTATTCATCCCACAGGAAATCTGATGATAACTACATCATTGTCAGCTCAGTTCATTATTTCGCTGTTTCTCCTGGCAGGAGTGTTCAGATAAGATTTTTGCTCACTATTGTTGGATATAGTGGGGGATTCTGATTCAGGGAACAATAGAAAAGAAATAGCACTGAAGAGCAAGTCTCCTCCACATCTGAAAATGTCTTGCCATTTCAGCTTGCTCTAAAGGGAGGCAGGACTCATTCCCTTCTCTTGGCAGAAGCCTCAAACATGAGTCGATAACCCCTCAGCTTCTCTTCTGTTTCAATAATGCATCGTGTAGTAAACTCTGTGGCTAACTGAAGACTGAAAACCTGAAAGAAATTAATAGGAATGTAAAAATAGCAAGAACATCTTGCCAATTGCATTATTGAGCATCACAATTATTTGAACAACAACAACAACAAAATCAGTTTATTATATTTATCTGAAGTGCTGTCAAGAATGCAGCAATGACGTATAAAGAAATGAAGAGGTTCTGGTGATGAATATCAGTCCAGCTTGCCATAGAATAAATATCAGCATTTATCTCTGTCAGAGGAAGATAAAGATAATTTCTTATGTTATAAGTTATTTCAAATATTGAGCCCTGTTCAGACGTTTTGTGAGATTATCTGCACTTGCTTTGAAACCCAATAGTGGCCATTAATTGTCTCTCCTGACAACAAAATTAATTTCTCTTAAATGAGAATGCATTTCTAATTGGACACTTTCTTCCCTAACAAATTGTTTACAGTACCTCTGCAAGGATTCTGAAGTCATCCCTTTGCTTTGATGTTGCTGATTAATTACAGCCCACGTGGTTCTTAGTAGCTGCAATTTGAGTAACATACTTTGCTGTGAAATGTTCATCTTAATCACACACTCCCCCAGCCAAGCTTCTGCTTGAGAAGGGAACCAAACTTCTCTTGCTGCATGTGATGCCAGGCTGGATTGTTACTTTATACCCCTCCCTTCTCTCCAAGTGAGTTCAGAGCTTATGTACCTTCTGAGACTGACAGCACCCAAAATGAAATTCTCTCTTTAGTCAGAACAGATCAGACCAGAACTGGCAGCTCAGAGCAGCTTTCCCTCTCCCATCTCAGAGTGTCTCTGCTCGGCATGGAGCAGCAAGAATGGGGAGAACTCAGCGGGCTGGAGCATCACCGTGTTAGCACAGGGGTCTGCCACAGCTAATTAGCCAGGCTGAGACACAGGGTTAATTAGTGTGGGCAGGATGCTGCACTAAGGGAGCAGGGCTGCTGTTTGCACCGCTCCATATGACACTGAGTTGTGCCATGTGGATATATCCCCTGTGCTTCAAATGTGACTTTTTTTGGTAGGAGATCACCAGGTCCTTGAACTTCTGGTGAAGACAATAAAAAATACCAGTTCTGCTGCTTGCTCAGGTGTGGAAACCTGCCCGTATTGAGCCACCCAGATAATTTTGCAGGAGCCCACTCAACAGCTGTCAGATAACAAGATTTTTGGATGTTCCGAACATCAGCTGGATTCTTGCTTTTATGTTTTATTAATGATTTTAAGGCAAGAAGATTTTTATCGGTACCTTGGAGATATCCCTGTTCCACATATTTTCTCTCCATAATGCCCCCTTACAATGCACCTATAATGAAGATGAAGTGAACATACTGCCTTGGCTTGGGCAAGCTGCCAGTTAAGGAATTTTGCTTAAAAGAAACGAGCAACATCGGCACGGCAATGCCCTACAAATGAGCGCACAAAATGATGCAGCCTTTTCCTTCTAGATGTGGCAAAACGGGAGGAGGAATAACAAGAGGAAAAGGAGCTCCTGCTCTCTTCTTCAGACATTATCTGTAGGTGTTGAAGCAGCGCCTGCCTTAAGTCCCCACGGAGCCAGTGGAGCTCTGAGTGCTCTGAATTGCGTGTTGTCTGTTCAGGAGGACTTGGCTCCTCATTTATGCAAGAAAAAGCAGATCCCTGGAGCAAAAAATTGTGAATGCCCTCCTTTGAGTTTCTAAGGCAAAGCCATGCGGTGCACTTTGTTCTATAGGGGCAAGTTCCAAAAGATTCCTTATATATTTATGGGTTTGTTTTTAGGCCACTGTTTTGTCATTTGTTTAAAAATAGTAAAACGACTGTCAAACCTTTTTTACTGTTCCAGGTAGGATGTGAAATCAGAACTCCTTGCATTTGGGCACCACAATGACAGGGCTCTTGGAGATAATTAAAATAAGTTCAATATTGACATGCAAAAATATATTTTTTAGAAGAGTAACTATTAAATAGAAAAGAATCATCCATGTCCAAGTGGTAACACATAAAATAAGTTACAGACATCTGCAATGTGCACCGAGAGTCTGAATTTTGTAGTGGGAAGAAAAAAAAATAATGTCATGCAGGAATGATCTCTCAGCCTTCAAGTATTCCCTTATAACAAAATACCTTCTTGACCAATCTATTTTAGTCCAAAGAAAGGTATTTTATGTTTAAAATAACTAGCATTACAGATCCATAAACACTTTAGGTTGCTGGTCTGGCTGAGATAGTCCTGTCCTTTCTGCCTCTGGCTGCTTTTCTTTGATTCAGTATTTTTTAACACAAAGAACTATCCCTACCTTGTTCCTATTTGCCTTACTAAGTGTGCTCAGTCCATTGCTGATTCTTTGAAGCACACTGCTATGTATTTCACTGGTTATGTAGGCTGAAATCCATTGCTTCAGCCTATATTGCTTCCAGGTTTGCTTTACCCCAGTGCTCGGATGGAACAGCGTCCCTAAGCTCAAGAGAAGAGGAACCGCAGCCCTTTCATTTTCTCATTCTTCATGCTAAGTAATAGGGTTTCACTTTCCAATGGTGTTCTGAGAACATTTAATTGATTGCATACAATTTTCAGAATCCATCACTTGACAGACAGAAAAGTGTCACTGAGTGGAAGGCAAGGCTTCGCTTCACTTGGCCACTGACACCTTGGCTGTTCCTCGTCGTATTCATTTCCATTTTACATACCAAAAAAAAAAAAAAAAAAAAAGAAAAAAGATCACCCATGGCTAAAGGATCTGTGTGGATTTTGCTTACTGAATTTAATTAATACCTTTATGAAAGGGGTTGTTATTTACTTTAGAAGCTGAGAAAACAAAAGACCCATCCCTGTGCAGCAGTTTACTCTGTGTGGAGCAACTATTGGCCTGCGCAGTGCTTCATTTACTTTAGCTCTATTTATTTTAGCGGCACTCTGAGGGTGAAAAGACCTGAAAGTGGCATAGGAGACATAAGCAGCTCCTACAAAATCAAACCAGCACTGTTTACTGCTGTGAAAGCACTCCTGAACTTTGCAGTGCTTTGCAAAGGTTGGGTAATGAGGGCCTTGTTTCAGCAGTAATCACAACTGAAATATAGAAACACAGAATCACAGGCTCGTTTGGGTTAGAAGGGGCCTTAGAGATCATTTCATTTCACCCCCTGCCATGGGCAGGGACATCTTTCACTGCACCAAGTGGCTCCATCACTAAGACAGGAACTGTAACATAGGACCTGCACATCCCAGTCTCCCCAGGAGCATCAGGATGATGGAAGTGCTCTTGCCTGCATCCATCTCTGTGCAGTTATTGCAGCAGGACTGGGGCCCTTGCTTCCCATTCCAAATAGTTTTATTTCTGGATCTGTGCCTGGGAAACATCCTGCAGAGCCACAGAACATCCAAGGNTAACAGGGGACATGGTGGGATTGTTGGAGCGTCCATGCAGGGCCAGGGGCTGGACTTGATGATCCTTGGGTCCCTTCCAGCTCAGGATACTTCGTGATTCTATGATTCTGTAATTTTGTGATTCCAGGCATCTGGACATAGCACTGAGCGATGTGGTTTAGGGGTTATGGTAGTAGTGCAGGGTGGATGGTTAAAACTGATGATTTACAGGTTCACAGAATATTCCAAGCTGAAAGGGGCACACAAGGATCATCAAGCCCAACTCTCAAGTAAACGACCCACACGTGAACCCACAACCTCGGTGTTATTAGCACCATGCTCTATCCAGCTGAGCTAATCCCATGATTTCACAGGTCTCTTCTTGCCGACTCCGTGACTGTTGACGCAGGTGGCGCAGGAGAAGAAGATAAAAGTTTCTGAACAACCTCTTCATGGCGCTCAGCCCCCCACAGACGCCCGGACTACATTTCCCAGCGTGCACCGGGGCGGCGCGGCGGGGTAGGTGGCGCCGGCCAAGATGGCGGACGGGGCGCTGAGCCCCGGCGTGAACCTGGAGGCGTTTTCCCAGGCCATCGCCGCCATCCAGGCGCTGCGCTCCAGCGTCACCAGGGTCTTCGACTGCCTCAAGGATGGGATGCGCAACAAGGAGACCCTGGAGGGCCGCGAGAAGGGCTTCGTGGCCGCCTTCCAGGAGAGCCTGCACTCCGTCAGCCGCGACCTGGGGTGAGCAGCGGCCCCGGCGGGGGCTCCCCCGCTGGGCAGGGAGGGGGTCCCGGGGTGTCCTGGCTCCCCTCAGCGCCCGGCGGGGCTGTTTTCACTCCAGGGGAAAGTTTTAGGCTAATAAATGCGAAAACGCTGCGTTTTATTTCCCCCCCTCCCCACCAGCACCGTGCGCGTTACCCCTTCGTGATGTTCTCTGGAGTCTCCAAAGGGTTGTACGTGCTCATGATATTTACCTGGTTTTTGTTCTCGTTTTGTTTTCACCAAAGACCTGTCGGTGGGATTGCAGTGACAAGGTGAAGGTATTTGGCTGCAGGGAGGTTTATCTCTATGTTTTGAAGTTTTTTGTTAAAAATTCCAACATTTCCTAGGTGCAGACTATTCAGTAGCATCCAAGGGGTTCAAGGATAATCGTTTTATTACCGAAACTTGTCAGGCTGGAAAGTTTTCCCAGGTAAGTGTAGTTGCTTAGTATCAGCAGGTGTGTTTTGTGTAAGTGGAGGCAAACTCCTGAGGCTGAAGACGTGCAGGAAAGTTATGAGCAGAAGAGAGAGGCTGGCACACAGTTTCATTCAGCAATTTTGTGTGTTTAAATTGAAAACCCCTACACAGACACAGAACTGAGTACTTAGTGTACACGTAGGGACATGGCTTTAATGGTGGACTTGGCAATGTGAGGTTTGTGGTTGGACTTAACGATCATAAAGGTGTTTTCCAACCTGATTGACTCTATTGTCCATGTTGATCCCACCACTGGATTGCTGGGTTTGGCTTTGTCCTCCTGGGAGCCATCAGCACTGTCCAGGGATGTGTCCACAGGTGTCCACTTAACCACCCCTGCCCAGAACATCTTCTGCTTCAGGGTCTTGTGTATGAGAATTTCGTTCTTGTTGATTAAAAGGCCTTGCTGATTTTCAGCTGTGATCACGGTAATATAATTTGTTAGCCACTTCTCTTCTGTTGAGAAAGGTGGTGGATAACCCTTCTCATGAATGATGCTGTACCCAGCTCTAGGGGTAGGTGTTGTATCCCTTTGGTTTTTCGTTTTCAAGTTTTCACAGTTCCCTCCGTGGAAGCTGAGCTGTTGCTTTGGCTCAGAAGGATTCAAATCCTTCTTGCCTGGCTCTGTGGCCTACTAAAGAGTAATCAGGTATAACCCCAAAATCTCATTCCCAGACAATAATAGATAACAACTCAGGAGCTGGACTTGAATCCTTGGAGCCCTTCCAACTCAGGGTGTTCCATGAACTGGCCTATTCAAGTAGCAAGGGAGTACTCCAAGGTGTGCTGAAGTTAATATTACCAGTGGACTTTTACGTAGAGAAACTATTGACTGGTATCTCTGTTCAGCAAATCCTCAGTTATTATGCCTAGTCACACTTGTTTTATTGTATTCTTTTGTCAAGGATGCTAAGCAGATTTGCGAGTGTTCACAGCATCAGAGGCTTGGAAAGAATGTAGGCCATGGAAACTTCAAGGAATGATGATTAATAAAGAAGAATTTTGTGGTAGTGAAGTCTGGAAGTCTTTTAACTGTCAGTTCCCTGATTGTTGGGAGTTTATTTTTGTAACCTTTCTTAAATGTAAATTGAGATATTTTGGATTTTTCTTTACAGATGTTTTCATAAGCTGCCTTTTGAGTGCTACATTTAATTTAGTGGAGGTTCTGAAGTTCAGACTTGGGTGTAGCACTGGGCAGTCAGAAGGAAAAGCACTTGATTAGTCATGTCACTTGAAAAACTGCTTTTTATATCTGTGCAAAGTGGCCAGTCTTTCTTCTGCAGTTGATTAATGCAAGTTTGAAAAATTGCTTAACTTTTGTTATCATTAAATGTTGTGTTTGACAAATGAGATATGAAGCAATGATAGATCATTTCACAGTGAGGGATTTTTTCAGGGGAAAATGGTGCTTATTATGCTTCAGTTGAGTATTTTACACTACAGATACACAAATTGCTCATGGAAATCAGAACATCCTTCCTTGTCCTGAGGACTTGGAAGGCAGATACTTGATTAGAGTAATCACAGCCTTTGCAGTATTGTTTCCAGGCTTAGGACTAATGCCAGTTCTTGTCTATATTTGTATGAGGACAATGTTAATTTGGAGCTGTCTAATGAAATGATGAGGCATCTGCTTGCTTGGTGTTTAAAAAAGTTACTTCTAGTATTGCAGGCAGTGCTGAAGTCAGAATGTTGTGGTTTCTGAGGGGCTGCTTTGCTCAGGAGGCGCCCTGGGCTGTGAACAGGACCTGCCATTGTCTGAGTTGTTCCAAGTTCAAAAACTCTTGACTTGTTCTTTCTCTCCGAAGAAGAACTGAGCTTAACAACCAACAGCCTGCTTCGAATTGTTTGGGTAATAAGAGGGATTATGTTTTAAATCAAATTTGGGATGTGTTTAAAACTCATTTAGCTAACTAAAATAGAGCTGGTGCATGCTGCTGTCCCTGGAGGATCGCACATCTGCCATTCCCAGATCTGACTCTAAAAAATGCCCTTCTGCTTTCTTCCAGGGAGCTGGAGCGTCTGAGCAACCTCGTTGGGAAGCCCTCAGAGAACCACCCCCTGCACAACAGTGGGCTCCTGAGCCTGGACCCTGTGCAGGACAAAACCCCCCTCTACAGCCAACTTCTGCAGGCCTACAAATGGTCAAACAAGGTAACAAAACACATCTGTGGGACTTAGTTGTGTATTCCCATTGGATTTGCCATACAGCAGACTTCTGAGTGTTTGGGGCTGTCCAAAAGGCTGACTGTTTTTTGGAATTGAGCAGCATAATATGTACCTAAATGTACTTTCAAGGATAAAATGATGTTTTAATTAAGAGGAGACTTTTCTGTGATACCAAGGCATGCCCTTGATCTCAAAGGAGGTGTTAATTCCCAAGCATTTCCACTTTTAGCATCTTACGTAGATAAAAATTAAAAGTATGTCGTGTCCTTGCATCTGGCAGTGAACACTTTAGTGGGATATTAGAACAGAGAATCAACAGCTGATGTCACCTCCAAACTATTTCTAGGAAAGAGTCCTGTAGGGAAGTTGCCATCATCAGAAATCTCGAAGCCCGTCCCCTACCATTTTCTGCCCGTGGTCTCAAAAGCAGCTTTGTAGTCAGCAGCTTTGATGTCCCTCCTGTTTTCATATCATATATACAGCATTGAATTTTAAGTAGTGTAAAA
>VYZR01094341.1:8319-18844 GCA_013400675.1 Oxylabes madagascariensis
GCAGCTCAAAAGCCTCATGTACTCAGAATTATAGTAACTGAGCCTTTGCTCCCCAAGTGGAGCTCTGGACTGGCATTTTAATTACACTTCAGACCTGCGCTTGCCAAGATACCTACAATTCCTTTCCCATGTACTCAAACAATGATCCACCTTGTAGAAAATGCTTTGCATTTTTGAGCAGTATTAACTCATTTCACCACAAGGCTTGCATGCAGTTGTGCACTGTGCCGCAGAGGCCTGGTCTTCATTTGAGACTATTAATTAAAAACCACACTACAGATGCATTTGTGTATTTTCTTTACAGGCAGGCTGAAGTCTTTCTCAAAAGAGGACCACACAGGATAGGAAGCACTTACAAGAAGGCTATCTACATTCAGTATACCAATCATTTATATGATGTGATAGTTGACAAACCTTCCTGGCTGGGCTTTTTAGGTCCTATAATTAAGGGAGAAGTTGGAGATTCCATTACTATTCACTTGAAAAACTTTGCTTCCAGAAACTACACACTGCATCCACACGGTGTAAGATACACTAAAGAAAATGAAGGTAAGCTTGATTCCATTCTGTGCCAGAATTTATCAAAAGTTAATCATCCCTCTGAGTGTAAGTGGTATTCTTCCATCAGAGAAGACTGGTCAAGTGAGAAGAGATTTAAATAAGAACACAATCAATTTAAAATAGGAGCTAAGTTTGATAATTTTTCAAGAGTGAAATACAAAGCCAAAAGTGGAATTTGTGAAGAAGGCAATTTTAGATCAACATTTTACCTGAAATAAGAGTATTTGTGTTTCAACCAAAACAAGGATATAAAGCTATATAAGAAATTCAGGTATGGAGGATACATAGAAGTTTGATACTGTGAAGAAGACATTGTTAACAGTAATAATGTACTGTTCCAAATTCTTAACACTAAATTTGTGTTTATGGTATATAAGATACACAAGAGTTTCTTAAAATGGAGAAACAGATGGTGCGTTAGTAATTCGTTTTCATTACAAGTAGTATGTGCCTTGATAGAGACACCCTCTGTGGGATCAGAACAGTGTATTATGTAGCAATACGTACACTTTTCGGAATTTTTTTCTGTTGCTATCATTCCAGCAACACCTATATTCCTTACGGGCACATGCAATTTTTTAGAACAGTTTCCAAGATTAATACTTAACAAATGTTTTACAAATATTTGAATTGTTATCTTTTTACAAGAAGTACACAGTCTCCTCCAAATAAATCAAGGACTGACTTTAATGGACCATTAATTGAAGTACTCCTATAGACTTCAAAGGCAAATGAAAAGATTCCTAAAGAGAAAGAAAACATCTACTCATTTGATTTAAAAGTTGTAGGTTTTTAACCTGTATTCAGATGTTCAGTCCATTTTATTGCAGCATGTAGTCAACTTGCAGCATGGCAGGTGCTATCCTGACACCCTATTGCGAATGTGTTGTGCTAATGGTGGCTTGTGGAATTCCTCAGGTGCTTTTTATCCTGACACCACCAAAGATTTGCAAAAGCGAGATGATGCTGTGGAGCCTGGAGGCCAATACACTTACACATGGGATGTGACAGAAGATCAAGGTCCAGCTAAAGCAGATGCAGACTGCATAACAAGGGCTTACCACTCCCACATAGATGCTCCAAGAGATGTTGCCTCAGGGCTTGTTGGGCCTTTAATAATTTGCAGGAAAGGTAAACCATAAATAAATAAGTGAGTAAATAAATACATATGCAAGGTGACTGATAATTATAATGGATAAATATCAGTGAAATAACTTCCTGGAAGAGAAGATTACAATTGATTTTGAAATAACTGTTTTCAGTCTTTTTAATCAGTTGCCTTCAATAGTGCAGGAAGTAGTTTTATTTTGTGTATGAGAGTGAATATAATTTGCAGAATACTTTGTTCTCAAATCCATATGAGTGAGATGTGCTATGCTAGCAATGTGCAAGGATTTGTAAATACTGATATAAAAAAGAGATTAACATGCAATATTTGTTCTCAGTAACTTTGTAGAACCTGTCAAAAGGGATTTTTGTTTACTAAGTGCGTCTGTAAGTTTACCTATATAGTCATGCTCAGGAAAAGTGTCAAAGCATGAAGTAAACAGGGTCTAGCCCTACTGAAACTACAGCTAAAACTTACAAAAAAATATTGTCAGTTACCGAAGATTTTGAATATACCACTTTATTTTTCAGATACAATGAATAGGAACAGTGATCAACTCTTTGATGCTGAATTTATCCTTATGTTTTCTGTGGTGGATGAAAATCTCAGTTGGTATCTAGAGGACAATATCAGAACATACTGTTTTGAGCCTTCCAAAGTGGACAAAGATGATGAAGACTTCCAGGAAAGCAATAAAATGCACTGTGAGAGAATATTTTATTAAGGTTGCTTGTCACTGATATCGTGAAGTAATATTTTTCTGTCTTGTCTCTTTTAAAGATGAATTGTAGATTTTTTTTTTTAAATCAAGGATTTTTCTTAGAGGATTAAGACAGATTCTTTTAAATAAAAATAAAACAATTTAAAAGTGATGGCAAGTATTATACAACCAAATCTTTGGAGTTGTGATATAAAATTCTTAGGGGCCAAGAACCTCTTTGCCAGTGTCATTTTCCCAGGCACTCTAAACAGTGTTGTGTTACTTTGTTCTGTTTCTTAGTCCAGAGCTCTGTACTATAATTTCACAGTTTAAAAAACCAGTTTTTACTGTTTGTGTAAACAAATAAGATACCTCTGGCTCTGGCATGTATTCCAGAATGATAGCTATGTGGAGGAAGCAGGTGTCTGATACTGGCAGTGATTTTCAAAAGTGTGGAGCTTTCTTTTGAAGCTCTTTCTATTTTAAAGAATAGAGCAATGGTTGTATGATACCTGCATTTGAAGAAAAAAATCCCAAGGTCTGTGAAGTTAACTTGTAATAAACAAAATTTATTTTAGCAATCAATGGATACATGTATGGATACCTCCCAAACCTCACAATGTGTGTGGAAGATAAGATAAAATGGCATCTTTTTGGCATGGGTAATGAAGCTGATATCCATTCAGCCTACTTTCATGGACAGACCTTAATAGAAAGGCATCATCGAGTTGACACCATCAGCCTCTTCCCAGCCACATTCATTGATGCTGTCATGGTACCAAGGAGCCCTGGGGAATGGCTGCTCAGCTGCCAAGTGAATGACCATATTGAAGGTACAGTACAAGTTTCAGTGACCAGAATGTTTTTAGCTTGAGCTAAGAGTTTACTGAGTCACTTTTGCAGGGCTCTTGACCTGGTGATATGCCAGGCAATATTCTCCTCTAGGTAACAAAACTGTCAGAGTAACTGGAATGCCTACAAGTGCATTAGATGGGTTTGAGCCTGTAGCCATGGGAATCAAGGGATTCTTTTCTCTAATGGACATCATCAGCTGGCAGCAATTAGCTGCATTTTTGCAAGCCTCACCTTTGGGCAAAAAAACCAGCATGATGTTTGCCTCCTGCTAGAGATAACTAACCACAATTTTCTGTTTGCCAACAAAAAAGTTTGGGCTCATTCCATGTTCAACAAGGGGCACAGGACAGGCAGGCTAACTCACCTGCTGATAAATACATGTTCTGGAAAGTGCATTCATGAATAAGCAGAGATGTTTTTTTCTCTTCCCTGTATTATCCTGTATTTTCAGTTTTAATAGCCATGTAAAATACTTAGAAGCTAATTCCACGCTGTTAAATGATCTATATTCCTGTAAGTGTGAGAAGTAATTTGTCACAGAAGTGGGAAAGAACACAGAACTGAAAATCATTCTCCAAGATTTGAAAACTCCAAAACAAAAAGGAGTATGTAAGCTACAGATTCAACTAAACAGAGCTTTATCAGATCAAGCAACATCCTTATATAGCTGAGACATCCTGGCCAAGACTTAAAATCCTACAAATTGGCCTGATTTGTAGCTGTAAAAGGGCTCTCTTCACTATATTATTTATATCTCCAGCAAGTAGATTTGCTAACTGCTTCCCTTAGGATGCAGACTTGGGAGTTCCACAAGCAAGCTGTTGATTACATTTAGATGGAGGACGGTCAGACTGGTAACATCTGACCTTGGCTGAATTGTTCACTGACAGCACTGTGTCCACTCTACCCTAATCTTCTCTGCCATGCCAGTGGCAGCTTTACAAGCAGAATGCCCTTTACCACACCTGTCTGCCTGCTGTAGATACCACGGCTGTGTTTCCATATCCTAGCTCAGCTGACATGCCTTCTTTTATAGCATTCATCTTCCACTTTGCAATTTGCATATCCATCAATGGTGTGGGAGTTGCCCAGGGAACAGAAGAGCTGTTGGATGCAGGGGAAGAGAAAATAAAATGCAGTTCCTTCTCCCTAGGTTTCTCTACCTCTTTTTTCCCCAGGTGGCATGCAGGCCCTTTTTAAAGTAGAAGATTGTAAGAAATTCACACCAGGTCACTATGAGAGTACAAAGATAAGACAGTACTTCATTGCTGCTGAAGAAATCATCTGGAATTATGGCCCATCTGCAGTGAACCATTTTACAGGACAAGAATTAATCGTTGATAGGTAAATGCCTCTAATTAAAGAATTTTTCTTTTCCAAGCAGAATTGATTTAAGCATGCTAAATAAGGTAAGCCATATGGTAGAACTGACTTTCAAGCAGAATTGCTCATTGTCCTCATGCGTGCTTAAATATTAACGCTAGAATAAATACCAGACCAAATTAGGTAATTTGTTTTCCTTGTAATCTTACCTTAAATTTTGCTGCTATGTTAGTCATTTCACTGGGATTAACATTAGTTATTATGTCATATGTAGGCTACTACTTCTGATTTTTCAAGATGGTTGATTTTTCTGAGTTAGGGAACAAAGTAGGAGTTCATGACCATTGCCTTAGATGATGAAACTCATGCTAATGGTATCTCATCTAGGAAACAGCTTGGATGAGATAGCTTTGCCCTTTGCACTGTGTTTACGTATTTAAGACCTGGATCAATTCACTGAATACAACGATTCCTCAAATTTTTCAACTGTGACCTAATGTATACTTACCTTTTCCACGAGCAACGAGGCACAGTTCATTGTTTGAATAGTGCTTGGAAAACACTGAAAGGTCCTTTCTTAGAAGAGTAGAAGTATAGACTGAATCTTCTCATTTTGTATATAGATGTCACATATTCTCAGTGTTCATGTCTGCTCCTGTTGAATTTTTGTAACTTCTAATTAAAAGAAGAGTAAACTCAAGGTTATGAAATGTTGACTAGAAAACATTGTTGATGAGCCTCTAAGCATACTGGCTTTGTAAGGGCAGCACAGCACAGTGGCTTTTTCTTAACGAGAAGTTAGTGAAGCATAATGGACTCCTGCACATCTTCTACGGGACTGCATATAAGCGTGTGACCATACCACTGAAAAGAAACCCAAAAGACAAACTCAGCATGTCATACCTCAGAAAACAGGGTTGAGGTCTGACTACATTTATACACCTGAGCATTTTGACTTTGCATCTTTTGCAATTTCTTTTACACAGTGAATCTCACATCTTTTTTGAACAAAATCAGACAAGAATTGGTGGCTCCTACAAAAAAGCAATTTACAAAGAATACACAGATGGTTCTTTCACTGAACATAAAAAACGGCTTGCAGAGGAAGCACATCTTGGACTCCTAGGTAAGATAATCTAAAATTTTTTCATGTCAAAGATGTACGAGGGTAAACAGTTACTTCCACTAGTTAGTGAGCAGTGCCCTCACCTCCAAGAAGCTCTTTGCTCTCCCTGCCTCCAGCAGTTGCTAGTGCCTGTGGTTTCCCCCAAGATGTAAAGAAGCTCTTGAACACAACACTGTCATGGTACCAGCTTCCCTGTAGGAGCATGCCACGGTCTCCAAAGGTCAGGCTCTTAATTACAAGGCCAGGCTAGGCAGATCTGGTCCTACTGATAACCTTGCTGCTCTTGCCATGGGTTGGTGCTAATGTCTGTAAATCCCATTCCAAAGGGAGGAGCTGTCCTGAAAGTCACCGGGCCTTCATATGAACTGGGATTGGTTGCTGCTGGGCTGTCGTGTGATTCAGGCCGTGTGCCAGGGACCTGGTCTGTGGCCACAGAGGCCCAGGGGCATTCCTCGTGCAAGGGAAAAAGCAGCTAGCTACTGAACGCCATAAGTTCGTGGTGACCTGTTCACCATCTGATAGAAATATCCTGTAATTACACCGTGTACACTTTTCCAGGACCTGTGATCAGGGCGGAAGTGGGTGAGCGCATCAGGGTGACCTTCCGGAACAAGGCCAGCCGCCCGTTCAGCATTCAGCCCCACGGCGTGAGTTACCGCAGGAGCGGGGCCGGGGCGCGGTACGGCACCGGCCCCGGAGGTGAGCCGCGGATGGGTGCTGCATCCCGGGGTGCTGCAGCAGCTGAGCACTCACTGTCTTACCCGCCCCTGCGTTAAAGGTGAGAAAAGAAAGAATGTGCACTTGGCATTATTCCCAGTGCTGATTTCCATAATAGGTACCGAATCTCCAGCCTCTCATGTGAGTCCCGGCAGCACATTTACATATGAATGGGATGTGCCTGAAGATGTGGGTCCCACAGAGCAAGACCCAGACTGTTTAACCTGGCTTTATTACTCAGCTGTGGATGCAGTCAGAGACACCAGTTCTGGCCTTGTGGGTCCCCTCCTAGTGTGCAGGAAAGGAGCTCTGCTTTCTTCCGGGAAACAGGTCAGTCAAAGAAGAAAAATGGAAACATTTGCATTGTCACAACTGAATCTGCACTGCCTCCTCTCCACATCACAGTTTCGCCCATGTCCTAAGGGGAATAAACAGCATGAAGAAAGTGGGGTTGGTTTTCAATCTGGCTCCCGAGAGACAGTCACTGCAATGAAAAGGTGAAAACACCCTTGTCATGAACAGCTGCTGGCATTCAAGTCTCAGCTATGATGAGAATCTCTGTGAAAAAGTAGAGATTTTAAAGACCAAATACAAACTCACTTCCAGAGGTGGTTCCTGCTGGTAGAAAAAGCATTAACAGTAAATACTTAGTTACCAGATACAGCAATTACAGAGCTTTGAGATTATCAGAATGAAGTACCAATGTATGCATTTACTCTATTTTGTGACTTGTACTCATAAATTACTATGAACATAGGATTTTTTCCCCTGATATTTTCTGTTCACTCATTTCTATTTTCCCTTCTACTATTTCTTCTCAACAGAAAAATGTGAACACAGAGTTTTTTCTACTTGCCACAGTATTTGATGAGAATCTGAGCTGGTATTTGGATGATAATATTTTGATGTTTACACTAAGCCCTGATAAAATTGATAAAGATGATGAAGACTTCCAAGAGTCTAACAAAATGCACTGTAAGAAAATGATTAGTTAGCCAAATATTAATTTCTACAATAAGGTTTTTACTTTTATGGTTTCATGTTTGAGGCAGGAAAGCCATATAGCGCAGAGACATTTCATTCCTTTCCAGTGGAAAAAAACCTAAAACATTTCAGTGCAATTCAGTTTCAACTAAATGTGGTAGTTCAAAGTATAATGCCAGCTGTTCAGTGTCTTGCATGGCAGTTGAGGATTTAGCATGGTTATGTACCACTTCAAGCAGATGGAAGGAGGAATAGGGTCTTCAGCCTGTTTGCAACCACTACAAGTGCAACCAGGCAGCAAGACAAAACTGACATCTGCTTTGCAGATGATGTAGCTGAAAGGAGGTTTTTCACAGAGTTGCAGAGAAGTTGAGGTTGGACGGGACCTCTGGAGATCACCCGGTCCAATCCGGTGCTCAAGCAGGGCCAGCCAGAGCCACTTGCCCACGACCATGTCCTGATGACTTCTGAATGCCTTCAAGGATGGAGACTCCATCTCTCTGGGCAGTATCTGCCAGTGCTTGCTCAGCCTCACTGTAACAGTGTTTCCTGATGTTTGGAGGGAATCTCCTGTGTCAGTTGGGGTCTGTAAGTGTCAGTTGGGCTTCTGTCCCTATCACTGGGTACCACTGGGAAGAGCCTGGCTCCGNTCCGGTGCTCAAGCAGGGCCAGCCAGAGCCACTTGCCCACGACCATGTCCTGATGACTTCTGAATGCCTTCAAGGATGGAGACTCCATCTCTCTGGGCAGTATCTGCCAGTGCTTGCTCAGCCTCACTGTAACAGTGTTTCCTGATGTTTGGAGGGAATCTCCTGTGTCAGTTGGGGTCTGTAAGTGTCAGTTGGGCTTCTGTCCCTATCACTGGGTACCACTGGGAAGAGCCTGGCTCCGTCCTCTTGGCACTCTCCCTGAAGGTTTTAGTACAGGTGGGTGAGATCCCCCAGGCTGCCTCCTCTTCAGGCTGAAGGGTCATCACAGCTCCCTCAGCCTTTCCCTGTAGGAAGAGATGCTTTCTTGTCCCTTCATCATCCTTGTGGCCCTTTGTTGCCCTCTCTCCAGTGTGTTCATGTCTTCCATACTGAGGAGCCCAGAATTCAGCACAGCCCTGCAGATGTGGCCTCAGCAGTGCTGAGCAGAGGGCAGGGATCCCCCTCCCTCGACCTGCCAGCTGGCCTTTGCCTCAGAATGGCTCTTTGGTCCTTCAGTAGGGCAGAACTGAGCTTCACACTGATTGTGATTTAGTACTGCAGAAACGCTTTTTAAGTTTCACGTGAAAATGACGTTTTTACCCTCAAGCCCTAGCCCTGCCAGTAAGTCCTAATCTTTAAGCCTATTTGGTTGTGCATTTTGAAAAATTTCCCCCTCAGGGCTATTTGTGTTTATAGACTCTTGGTGCTGAACATTCAATGGTACCTGAGAAGCCCAGGATTTGAAAGTTTTGCAAGGTACTATCTAGAAAGGGTTAGTAACTCAAGCTAAAAAACCCTTCCGATTGCCTCCACTGTATGGCTGGAGGGTGTTGCAGGGTATAAAATGGGATCCTTTATGCATCCTGTATATCTGACAAGTAGAAAGCAGGGAAATTTCCAGTCGGCCAAGGCAGCAATATGTGCTGCAGACATTGAAAAGGGAAACAGTTACAAATTATTTTTAAACACCGGGGTTTAAAAGTTGTTTTGCTTGAATTGATTCTTTCATTTTGTTGATATGATAAAGTATTTTATTATTGATATTTCTGTCAGTCTAAGGCACAACATTACATCTGAAGTGTTTATTAATTAATCTCTGTTGCAGAATTAAGTAATATATTAATCAAGGTGGGTTTTGCTCTCTCAAATCTTCTATAGCCATTAATGGTTATATGTATGGAAATCAGCCTGGTCTTGAGATGTGTAAAGGAAGTGTTGTTTCCTGGCATTTGATGGGCTTGGGTTCAGAAGTTGATGTCCATGGGATATACTTCTCAGAAAACACATTTGTAACTAAAGGAACAAGAAGGGATACAGCAAATCTGTTTCCACATACAGTTCTTACAGCTATTATGAAGCCTGATTCTGAAGGTAAATGTCTTATTTAAAAATCCTGTTACTAATGCAGAAACTGTTACCTATTAATGTTTTGTGCATACAGCCAAGCCTTAAGCAGCTGGTATATTGAGCCTGGCGCTAAAACTGTGTTTGAAGGGCAAACTGTAAGGACGTATGTTCTTAATGCTAAAGCTTTGATTTTTCTAGCTCCTCTGTGTGGTGAATTTTATTACTACAAGTAGCCGTACTGCACAATGATTTTGGACCTTATATGAGCAATAACCTGTGTCTCAGTCTCCTCAAGTCTTTGTTTCTTATACGACCCCTAGGAGTTTTTGAAGTGTCCTGCTTGACAACAGACCACTACACTGGGGGCATGAAACAGAACTACAAAGTGAAAAAATGCCACTCGCGGAATGTAGATTTATCTGTGTATTTGCATGAAAAGGTTTACTACATTGCTGCAGTGGAAGTTGAATGGGACTATTCTCCTAACAGGACATGGGAATTTGAGCGGCACCAATATCATGAGGAAAGGTACTTTGGAATATACACAGGGGGAAAAAATGCAAAAAAAAGGCAAAGGAGCAACTCACATCTCCTCTGAACTTTTTCCTCTTCCAGATGTTTCTAGACACACTTTCTTTTCATATATATTTTTTGGGCTCACTTGAATTTGTCCTTCCCCAGCAGCCTTGTCATGTAACTGAGCCAGACAACACAATGTTTGAGAAACAGTCCAGCACAGACCTTCTGTGGGACAGGTGTAGATTTTAATGGATCTTGGATATTGCATGTGCATTTATTACTTACTGATGTTGGTAGTCCTTGCCGTGGAAAGCTTAAAATGTTCATTATCATCTTATCTATGATGACTATCTCCTGATAAACAAGGTCTTGGTCTCATGTTTGCAGTCTGAGTAAGGTTCTTTTTGACCCCTCTCACTTTCATGAGCTTACACAAGATACGTACGTGATTGAATCCACTCACCATGAAGCTTGGTGTCTTGGTGTTTTATTTCCAGTATTTGAATCTCAGTGAGAGAGAACTCATCGGATCAAAAAATTCTTGCCAATTAGCAGAAAAGGCTAAACAAGAATGATGAATTTCTGTGTTCCACATC